>JASDQU010502504.1:35552-48926 GCA_032191745.1 Picea mariana
AGGTTGTAGGCGAGAAGATCCCAGTTCAAACTGTATTGCCAGAACTTGACGAGGAAGGAAAAATCATATTGGAGCCTAAAGTCATCATTGACACAAGAATTCGCCAGTTGAGGAATAGATCCATTTCAGAGTATCTCATTAAATGGAGGAAACTACCGGCTGAAGATTCCACTTGGGAAGATGAGTCTTTTATATAGAATCATTTAGAGTTACTCAAGCGTTGTGGACAACACTTGTCTCAAGGGAAGGGGCATGTTAAGCCCTAATATTGGATCATTACCCCTTAATTGGGGCATATTATATTAGTAATGTTATTTTATTTATGTCAGATTTAGTCCATTAGTTGTAATTATACCTCCTAGTCTCCTATATATAACAAGGAGACATTTTCATTTTGAATCATCTTGTACTTGAACATTCAAGTGGGGTAAAAGGAGGTTGCCTCCTCGAAGAGGCTTATTATCTAAAATTATCTCTTTTTCAAGGCGTCGAGTACTTTTTCTGAGGTTTTCCTATGCTATATTGATATTTGGTTCTTAACACTTTCCATATCAATCCCCCTAAGGTCACTGAGATTCCCCCCTTGTGGTGATTTATCATCACTAAAGCGAGGGGAGTGTCTATCTAAGGTGACAATGGATAGGTACTCTCATAGTTATCACACTCTTGTGGTTTGGGTCAAACTTTGCCCAACCTACAATTTGTGCGATAACAAGACCAAAAGTCTAATCTTCAAGAGGGAGATGGGGCATTCTTACCTAGATTAGGGCCTCTAATAATGACTTGAAATGTGGAATGAAATCATGCAATCACAACTTCATAATTAAGTCAACACACAAACTGAGGTCCATTACTAACAACACCATAACAACCTCTTCATGCTCTACCTCATAAGGAAATCCTATGATAAATAACCCTTGACATGCAAATGGATCCACTTCAAGGAGAACACCTTTTAGTGGAGGTTTTTATTGTTACAAATTTGAAAAAAATTTCAAAAAATCCTCTGCTACAACCTCCTCTATTAGATGTGGAGGTTTTAATGGATGTTCAATATAATTAAAAAATTTTGGGCGGGCAGAGGTTGTAGTTAAGAGGTTTTTTTTTCGGTGCTTTTATTGTCAAAATGCACCAGCGCACCCTTAAATAAAACACCCTGGTGCGTGCTTAAAAATAAAATGCACTGACGCGCCCTTACATAAAATTCTCTGGTATGTATATAAAACTAAAAGGCACCGATGCGCCATTACATGAAATTCCATGGTGCGTACATAAAACAAAAAGGCATTGGTGTGCCATTACATAGAATGCCATGGTGCGTACACAAAATGAAAAGGTATTGGTGCACCATTACATAAAATGCCCCGATGTGTACATAAAACGAAAAGGAACTGATGCATTTATAATTATTACGACCTAGATTCTTGTTTTGTTGTATGCAACACCTGTGCTCTTATAATTTTTACGCATCGGTTATACATTGTTTGTGTATGCATCATTGGGGATTTCCAAGTTTATTAACACATCAATACACTTTATTTTATGTTCGTCTCAGTGCTTGTATAATTTGTACATGTTGGTTCCTGTATTACCCTGTGCATCGAAAGGTACTGAAATTTCAAATATTTGAGGTGAGATGTCAACACCATTTTTTGTTTCGAAGCACCGATGTTTTTATTACATTTACAACACTGATTATTTTATTATATTTAAAGAGTCGGTGCATTTATGTTATTTAAAGTACCAATGCTTTTATTATATTTAGAGAACCGATGCATATTTCTCACATGCGCATCGTAAAATTCTAAAGCGGTATATATTATCACACATTATATGCACTAGTGCTTTAATATACTTAATATGAATTGGTGTTTTAGTATACTTAATATGCATCGGTGTGTATAACCCCTTAAAAAACACCGACTTATATATTATGACACACATCATTTTGTGAGTTCAAAAGAATGCATTGATATGTATATATTTTAATTAATTATTTTTTAACAGATTTTCAGTTAATCATCTCAAAATCAAATATTTTTTATAACAATATTGTTTTTTATAGTTATGTTATTGTACTTTGATATAATGATTTCATTAATGTGTTATCCAATAGATTACACCTCTGCTATTTGCAACATTGTAAATCATCCACATATTAATTAATCAACAACACAACATTTTACAACATTTGATAGTGCAATAAAATAAGAAACTCATTTTATTATATGAATAAGAGACCCATGATCATACAAAATGAGACAACTTAAAGGTCCACAATAATTAAAATGGAACCAATATGTAATTGTTATACTTATTGGTAACATGTCATCATGCAATTGGGACATTATGTCCACTACATTAAGCAAAATCCATGATTTTTACAGATAGATATTCCAAAACACACAACTTGCAGTAATGTTCAATTATATTGATTATCATTCATCACTTGAAATGCTGTCATCACTCGAGCTGCGTGCATCCCTCATTTCTTGATCAGTGGTAGGCGATATTGTACTTTGGTTATTTAAACGAATCTTTTTTTGCTCAATTTGTTTTTGACGTTCCCCCTGTTCATGTTCCATATACAAACATAGAAATAAAGTGTAATGAGTAAATCTACATTTATCTAGTAGAATATGAATGATCGCGTAAATAAAAAAACATACCATAGCAATGAGTGATTCATAAAAAATACACATGCTTTCGAAGCTATGCCTCAAGTCCCGTGTCAAAATATCTTTTGTTGGCTCCTCTCCATACTTTGTTTCTTGCATGTTTAATATGCTATGACAAAGCATAGTCAATATAATTAATATAAATGTTTCTTATTGTTTCATTAAATATAAATCAAGGGAAGTTAAACAACATAGCTACTTACAAATTGTTCAATTAAACCTTGCTACTTCAATATATACTCACAACCCTCACTTAACCCAATGTTGATCAATTGTTTGGTTGGCTCTTCTTTGTATGTTAGCACCTATTAGAAGACATCCATGGATGAGTGTAAATTAATTATTCAAATATAAATATCACAAAAAATATGAAAACTTAAATAACGCTGAAAAAGTAAGTACTCACAAACTTTGAGATCAACCCTTTTCTTCCTTGTTTTCATGTCTTATGTGTTGATTGGGTTCCATTATTTTTTATCATCATCATTTACATCCTTAAGAATTTTTTTCCTCTTAGGACGAGATTCCATTCCCTAACTACTGATCCTTGCACAACATTAAAAAAATGTGAAATTGAGTGTTTAAAACTTGTTAGCGATTAATGTTAAGAAATTTATTTTTAGTAAAAAGTCAAAGAAAAACTTCAAGTTAATTATGTTACAATCCACATGTTTCCTCTCCTTTGCAAAATTTCCATAAATATTTTAAACTCTTTTGCACTCAGATTGTGAACAATCTTATCATGTTTCTTCAATTTTTTGATCTGCATGACATGCATTAACCGATACACATCATTAATTTAAACTTAGAAATATTTCAAATATATTAATTTTTTAATAAAACTTAATGAACTTGCCTCCCTCTCTTGTTGGGATGTGGTACCATTGAACTTGATGTAATAGTATGTTTTCCTTGAACTTCTATCAACCATCTTGTATAAAAATAATCAGGAATAATACAAAATAGAAATTATGAATTTTTTATACAATCTAGTATTTCAGTGTGCGTCATTAAACATAATGCCCTTGGGCATCAAACATACCAGTGCATACTATTAGTCCTTTTTCACTGCTAACCCATACACATATGATACTAAAATCAATACTATTTATATTTTTTACTATTCAGTGCTTTTGACAGATATATGTGCCCCAAGTGTTCTTTTCTGTATAGTGAGTATCGGGGCGCTACCTCTGTACAGTGCACCCTGGTGTGATTTTCCTTAACAATGAGCACCATGTATCACGAAAAAGTTTTTTGATAAAATCATTTACAATGACAGGGTTTGGGATTTGATGCAATGAGTGGTATCATTGCAACAGATACTGAACACCCCATATATATAACTAAATAAACCCTATAAAAATCTATTAATTAAAAAAATAAACCCTAATAAAATCTATTGCTTGAAAAAATAAAATATTCTTATAAAATATAGAGAGGGGAACCAAAAGAAACAACAAGAAAGCTAGGGCTTCCAATATCGAAGGTAACTATTAAACACTTTTATTTATTTTTAACATGCATTGAAAATAGTTTGAATCAAATAGGGAAAGATTGAAATGATCAGTAGAATGAAATCACATACCTGAATTTTTTTCTTTGTGGATTTGTATGTGCCCTACAGATCCCTTCCAAATTTGGCTTTTCAAAAAATTTTGTCCACTCAAAATTCTTTGGTGCAAAATCTCTCTTCCATAGATGTTCCCTCTAAATTCTGCCCAAAAAATGAAATAATGAATAGTGTTTTAATTTATAAACAAATACATTTCGAAAAATGAAATTCCCTCTCTTTTTTTCATTGTATATACCGTACTGGTGTGCTACAAAGCACATCGATACACTTTATATGTAAAAAAACTTAGTAAACTATATATTTAAAAAGTTATTTTTTTTGTCAAATCAATGCACCACACAGATTAATATGCCTTGATGCGTGTAAATGTAAAAATGCACCGATACCAATTTTATCAACAAAATAGAAATGAAAACCTCCGCAATTAAAATTTACAGATATTTTTATTTGTGGAGGCTCTAATTGAGGTAACGATTCGATGCATTTGATAGTGTGGTGCACCAGTGCATTCTATATACACAGATGCACTGGTGCATAAGAAAATAATTAAAATCACTGATAACTTTTAATATCAAATTCATGCACATATTGTTGATGGTTTTGGCTCAAATGCATGGAAAAGAAGATTATAATATCAAATGGCCAATTCTTCATATTCCATCTCATTCCATATCATAACAACTTTGTCAACTTCTCCCCCACTGTTTGAAGTAAGTCTAGATTTTATTTATAATTCATTTATCGGATTAAATTATGTCATTTGTGCATGTGCATTTGAATAGTTGTTCATTGAATTTTGTAGGATTATAATTCAAGATTGTGTTTGGATGTGAATGATATTCCACCAGTTAAAAAATGTTTCAAGCTCTTATCAGGAGAAATATACCGCAAACAAATGTTTGATGAAAATGGACAGTTGCTTTACCTTGCCAATTGTAACATGTCATCTTCCAGTAACCTGCAACCTGGGTCAATGGTATTACACTGTGAATTGGATCTATTTTATGACATTCATGTAGTATGTGGTTGATAAAAATGTAAAGGGTTGAAGAAGAACCCTCGATGTGTCACATTGTCCCATTATATTAATGATTGAATACCCAAATTTTATGGTCTATTAACTTCCAATGCGGTCAAGAATCCAATAGGTGATATAGAAAAGACATGTAGGAACACTTCCATATGCTCCTTTTTGGAAAACTTGGAAGCCAAATCAACTATGTTTCATCTTAAATTGGCCAACATGTATCCTTATGTTGAGTCAACAGAGAGTTCTTATAGTGACACTAGTACATTTGGTTCAAATTCTGATGACACATTCGACACAATTGTCACTTTATATTTTCAGGAGAACGACAAAAAACGGACCCCCTCAAACATCGTTTTACATGGTGTCGCTTTTCCGATGCCATAGCTATCATCTCTATTGTGACGTTTCATGCGAACATGTGTCATATCCGATTTGACTGTCCAAACCCCATATAGCCATTGCTACAATGATGTCATAGACATCGAAATTCCAATGTCCCATTTCGTCGGTCTCCACTACGTGTTTGCTATGGGAGTGATGTCTCCAGGCATCGTAAGACCGACATAGGGGAACGTCTCTCCACCGACTGTAAGAGGATCATCTCCGACATGCTTGCTATGGGAGTGACGTCTCTAGGCGTCGTAATATCGTGGCAATAACGACATAATAAATAGTGGCAATAGCGACATAGGCAATCGTTACAATATCGATGGCATTGTAGGTATTTAAAAATAAATAAATGTCAATTCCATGACAACATTACATTCAAATCCAATTTTTATTCCATAACCATGGTTTGAAAGGATCTTCGTTGATAACATTCATAACATTATTCACTTGTCAAAAGGATAACCTTTGATAACATTCATAACATTATGCATTAATGCTTATCCATGTTTTCTCTACATGCTCATTCTGCTTGACAATTAGAAGTTGGATGTCACCTTAACTCTCCTCTATTCTAGAGTCATACATTTATTTTGTTGTATGTAAAGGGAATAACCATGGATGCAAGATGTTGCATGCATTATGTTTGATTATGGTGTTGGAATATTTTATTGGGTTCTTAACAAGGCTCATGTCATTGACAAGTTGAGGAACCTCACCAAGTCACCATGGAGTAAGTGCTTGCTACATTTAATTCCAAACAACGGTTTACTAATGTATCTGAACCGAAAATAATTGCTTTAGATTTCTATAAGACCATTGCTGACAACAACATTAAATTCAAATCCTATTTTTATTGGATAACCATGTATCTAATTACCTTTTTCCAGAGATAATTAATCCAAAAATATGGGCATCACACTAACCACGGTGATTGAGTTGGATTTTATTCCTAGCATAACCTACATTTCATTGAAGAATGTTGTGATTTCATGGGAATGGTGAGTCTAGGAATAACCAACAATGTTTTCATTCCATGGATATGCTTACCTTTTTCTAGAGCTAATAAATATGCACATGTAGACAGAACACCAACCATGGTGATTGAGTCAGATTTTATGCCTAGGACTTGTGTTTTGTTGAAGAATATCAAGGCTTCATGGGGACCTAATGATTGCATTCCAATCAAGGAATGATAAGGCTTCATGACGATGGAAAATATGTGAATAACCAACAATTATTACCACAACATCTTGTTTAGGTATCATTTTGAACAATTAGTGGGAAATGCTAAACCCCCACATGCACTTCTTACTTTTTTCTACAACCAAATTCCATAATAAATGCACTTCATATTTCTTAACCATGTATGTAAGATTTCATGACTATCAATTTAGATATATAGTATAACAATTTTTATTCTCATGTTGGAACCTTGTATTTGGTTTATAGAAAGGCTCATGTCATTGACAAGTCTAGGAACCCTCACCAAGTTACTGACTAAGTATTTTTCGCATTTCGTTTTTAACAAGTGTTTATTAATTCTATCCCAACCAACAATGATTGAATTACATTTCTGCATTACAATTGCCCACAATAATATTACATGCAAATCCAATCTGCATTGCATAACCATATATCTACTTACCTTGGTCTAGAGCCAATAAATATGCACATGTAGACAAAACATTGACCACAATGTTTGAGTTGGGTTTTATGCCCATGAAAACTTACATTTTGTTGAATAATGTTAAGGCTTCATGGGGATGGTGACTTTGTGAATAACCAATAATGATTTCATTCCAAGGATCAACTTATTTGGTTCCAAGKCTAATAAATATGCAATAGAACACTAACCATGATGATTGAGTTGGGTTTTATGCCTAGGACATGCATTTCGTTGAAGAATGTCAAGGATTTGGGACCCAATGATTCCATTGCAATTGAAGAATGTTAAGTCTTAACAGGGATTTCCAATCTGGGAATAACTTGCAATGATTGCAGTCCATGACCCAACATCCCATTTAGGCATCTTGTGAACAATTAGTGGGAAATGCTAAAATCCCCACGTGAACTTCTTACCTTTTTCCAAAGCCAAATTCCATAACCAAATACAAATGTTATAGCATAACCACGGATGTAAGATTCCATCAATATTAATTTAGATCAGATATAGTGGAAAGAGTATTGATTATGGTGTTAAATATTACATTTGGTTCTTAGCATGAATCATGTCAATGATGAATCGAGGAACCTCACCAAGTCAACATGGATTAAGTGCTTGCTACATATCAATCCTAATAATGGTTTACTAATTCTATAATAATTATTAATTATTGCATTGCATTTATACAAGATCACTACCCACAAAACATTACATTTAAATCCAATTGTTATTTCATAACCATGGATCAATTTACCTTATTCGAGACACAATAAATTTACACATGTAGGTAGAACACTAGCGACAATTAAGTTGGGTTTATTCCTAGGACAACTTTCATTTCATTGAATAATATCAAAGCTTCATGGGGATTCCTGGCATGTGAATAACTAGAAATGATTGAATTGCATCAACCTACTTACCTTATTCTAGAGCCAATAAATCTACACATGTAGGTAAAACACTGTCCAAGATGATTACGTTAGGTTTTCTTCCCAAGACTTGCATTTCATTGAATATTGTCAAGATGTCACGGGGACCCAATGATTGAATTCCAATTTAAGAATGTCAAGGCTTAATGGGAATGGTGAATCTAGTAATAACTAACAATGATTTCATTCCATGACCCAACATACCATTTAGGAATTCCTTTGAACAATCAATGGGAAATTCTAAAATCCCCACATGAACTTCTTGTCTTGTTCCAAAGTGAAATTCCATAAAAAAACTACACTTATTATTGCACAACCATGGATGCTATATTCCATGAGTATTAGTTTAGATCAGGTATAGTGAAGATGATTTTGATTATGGTGTTGGAATCTTGGATTTGGTTCCCAACAAGGCTCATTCCATTAACAAGTTGAGGAACCTCTCCAAGTCACTATGGACTAAGTCCTGGATGCATTTAATTACCAACAAGTGTTTACTAATTCTATTGCAAATAGCAATGATTGTATTCTATTTCTAGAAGACATTGCCCATAATAACATTATTTTCGAATCCATTTTTTATTGCCTAGCCATGGGTTTTATTACCTTGTTCTAGAGTCAATAAATTTGCAAATGTAGACATATCAATAACCACTGAGATTGCGTTGGGTTTTATTCCTAGACAATTTGGATTTCACTAAGAATTCCAACACTTCACTACGTATTGGTATTGGTATGCAATGGCCTAAGGAGGCGAGTTGCAACTATCGATAAAACTCAAACCATGACTCGGATGCACGAACCGTCTGTTGCATTGGATTCAAAGAACCTAGTTTCAACTATTGGGACTCCTATGCTATCATTCCATCGACCGAAAAACAATTTGTTGGAGTATCTTCAACACTAGGGTTTTGGTCAATGAGGCATATTGCAGTTTTTGAAGAGGAGGTTGATTTTCAAAAACACTATGTCGGGTCTTTTTTGTTAGTGTATTCATGTGGGCCTTGGCCAAATAGACTTGTGGGAGCTTACAAAAGTCCGTTATGCTACTCGGTTTGGATTTTATGCCTCCAGACCAAATTGACCACATGTCCATAAATGGCTTGAGGAGGCGAGTTGTAACTCGTGATAAAACTAAAACCGAGACTTAGATGCACGAACTGTCAGTTGAATTGGATTAAGAGCACTGGGCTTCAGTTAGTGGGGCCCCTACGCTATCATTTTATCGAATTAAAAACCATTTGTTGCAGTATCTATGACACTAGGGTTTTGGTCAATGAGGCATAGTGCAATTTTTGAAGATGAGGTCGATTTTCAAGAACACTATGTCGAGCATTTTTTGCTAGTGTATTCGCATGGGATTTGGCCAAACAAACTTGTGGGAGCTTGTGAAACTCCATTATGCTGCTCAGTTTGGATTTTATGCCCCTGAAAGAAATTGGCCACATGTCCTTGAATGGCTTGAGGAGGCGAGTTGCAACTATCAAGAAAACTCAAACCGAGACTTGGATGCACAAACCCTTAGTTGCATTGGATGCAGAGCACCGAGTTTCAACTATTGGGGCTCCTACGCTATCATTCTTTCGACTAGAAAACCATTTGTTGGAGTATCTCCAACACTAGGGTTTTGGTCAATGAGGCATAGTGCAATTTCTAAAGAGGAGGTCAATTTTCAAGAACAATGTGTCGAGTATTTTTGGCTAGTGTAGTCGTGTGGACCTTATCCAAATAGACTTGTGGGAGATTACGTAAGTCTGTTATGCTACTCGGTTTGGATTTTATGCCCATGGACCAAATTGACCACATGTCCCTAAATGGCTTGTGGAGGTGAGTTGCAACTCACGATAAAACTCAAACCAGGACTCAGATGCATGAACCATCAATTGCATTGGATTAAGAGCACCGGTTTTCAGCTAGTGGGGCCCCTATGCTATCATTTCATCGATCGAAGAACCATTTGTTGGAGTATCTCCGGCACTAGGGTTTTGGTCAATGAGGCATAGTACAATTTCTGAAGATGAGGTCGATTTTCAAGAACACTCTGTCAAGCATTTTTTCCTAGTGTAGTCACATGGGCCTTGGCCAAACAAACTTGTTGGAGCTTACAGAACTCCATTATGCTGCTCGGTTTGGATTGTATGCCCCCAGAACAAATTGGCCACATGTCCTTGAATGGTTTGAGGAGGCGAGTTGCAACTATTAATAAAACTCAAACTGAAACTCATATGCACGAATCGTTAGTTGCACTAGATCTGGAGCACTGGATTTCAGCTATTGGGGCTCCTACACTATCATTTTGTCGACCGGAAAACCATTTGTTGGAGTATCTCCAACACTAGGGTTTTGGTCAATGAGGCATAGTACAATGTCTGAAGAGGAGGTCGATTTTCAAGAAAACTGTGTTGGGTCTTTTTGGCTAATGTAGTTATGTGGACCTTGACCAAATTGACTTGCGGGAGCTTACGAAAGTATGTTATATTACTCGGCTTGGATTTTATGCCCCCATATCAAATTGACCACATGTCCCTAAATGGCTTGAGGAGGCGAGATGCAACTCACAATAAAACTCAAACTGAGACTCAGATGCATGAAATGTCAGTTGCATTGGATTAAGAGCACTGAGTTTCAGTTAGTGGGGCCCCTACACTATCATTTCGTCGATCGAAAAACCATTTGTTGGAGTATCTCTGGCATTAGGGTTTTGGTTAATGAAGCATAGTGCAATTTCTGAAGATGAGGTCAATTTTCAAGAACACTCTGTCAAGCATTTTTTTCTAGTGTATTCGCATAGGCCTTGGCCAAACATACATGTGGGAGCTTACAGAACAACATTATGATGCTCGGTTTGGATTTTATGCCCTCGGACCAAATTGGCCACATGTCCTTGAATGACTTGAGGAGGCGAGTTGCAACTATCGATAAAACTCAAAACGAGACTCAGATGCATGAACCGTCAGTTGCATTAGATCCAGAGCACCATGTTTTAGCTATTGGGGCTCCTACGCTATCATTCCAACAACCAGAAAAAAAATTGTTGGAGTATCTTCAACACTAGGATTTTGGTCAATGAGGCATAGTGCAATTTCTGAAGAGGAGGTCGATTTTAAAGAAGACTATGTCGAGTATTTTTGGCTAGTGTAGTCATGTGGGCCTTGGCCAAATAGACTTGCGGGAGATTACGAAAGTCTATTATGATACTCAGTTTGGATTTTATGCCCCCGAATCAAATTGACCACATGTCCTTAAATGGCTTAAGGAGGCGAGTTGCAACTCGCGATAAAACTCAAATCGGGAATCAGATACACAAACTGTTAGTTGCATTGGATTAAGAGCACTGGGTTTCAGCTAGTGGGACCCAAAGCTATCATTCCTTCAATCGAAAAGCCATTTGTTGGAGTATCTCCGTCACTAGGGTTTTGGTCAATGAGGCATAGTGCAATTTTTGAAGATGAGCTTGATTTTCAAGAACACCTTGTTGAGAATTTTTTGCTAGTGTAGTCACATGGGCCTTGGCCAAACATACTTGTGGGAGATTACAGAACTCCATTATGCTGCTCAGTTATGATTTTATGCCCCTGGACCAAATTGGCCACATAACCTTGAATGGCTTGAGGAGGCGAGTTGCAACTATCGATAAAACTCTAACTAGGAATCAATTGAACGTACCATCAGTTGCATTGGATTCAGAGCACCCGTTTTCAGCTATTAGAGCTCTTACGCTATCATTCCGTCTATCGAAAAATCATTTGTTGGAGTATCTCCAACACTAGGGTTTTGGTCAATGAGGCATAATGCAATTTCTGAAGAGGAGGTAAATTTTAAAGCACATTGTGTCGGGTCTTTTTGGATAGTGTAGTCATGTGGGCCTTGGTCAAAAATACTTTTGGCAGCTTATAGAAGCCCATTATTCTACTGTGTATATTTTCAACTCTGTTATGCTTACGGAAGTCCATTATGCATAGCGCAATTTCTGAAGAGGAGGTCGATTTTCAAGAAAACTGTGTCGGGTGTTTTTGGCTAGTGTAGTCACATGGGCCTTGGCCAAATTGACTTGCGAGAGCTTACGAAAGTCTGTTATACTAATCGGTTTGGATTTTATGCCCCCAGATCAAATTGACCACATGTCCCTAAATGGCTTGAGGAGGCAAGTTGCAACTCGCGATAAAACTCAAATCGGGACTCAGATGCACTAACCGTCAGTTGCATTGGATTAAGAGCACTGAGTTTCAACTAGTGGGGCTGCTACGCTATCATTCCATCGACTGAAAAACCATTTGTTGGAGTATCTCCAACACTAGGGTTTTGGTCAATGAGGCATAGTGCAATTTCTGAAGATGAGGTTGATCTTCAAGAACACTCTATCGGGCATTTTTTGCTAGTGTAGTCACATGGGCCTTGGCCAAACAAACTTGCGGGAGCTTGCGAAACTCCATTATGCTTCTCAGTTTGGATTTTATGCCCTCGAACAAAATTGGCCACATGTCCTTGAATGACTTGAGGAGGCGAGTTGAAACTATCGATAAAACTCAAACCAAGACTTGGATGCATGAACCCTCAGTTGCATTGGATGCAGAGCACCGAGTTTTATCTATTGGGGATCCTACGCTATCATTCTGTCGACCATAAAACCATTTGTTGGAGTATCTCCAACACTAGGGTTTTGGTTAATGAGGCATAGTGCAATTTCTAAAGAGGAGGTCAATTTTCAAGAAAAATGTGTCGGGTCTTTTTGGCTAGTGTAGTTGTGTGGACCTTAGCCAAACAGACTTGTGGGAGATTACATAAGTCTGTTATGCTACTCGGTTTGGATTTTATGCCCATGGACCAAATTGACCACATGTCCCTAAATGACTTGTGGAGGCGAGTTGCAACTCACGATAAAACTCAAATCAGGACTCAGATGCACAAACCATCAGTTGCAATGGATTAAGAGCATTGGTTTTCATCTAGTGGGGCCCCTACACTATCATTTCGTCGACTGAAAAACTATTTGTTGGAGTATCTCCGGCACTAGGGTTTTGGTCAATGAGGCATAGTGCAATTTCTGAAGATGAGGTCAATTTTCAAGAACACTTTGTCAGGCATTTTTTTCTAGTTTAGTCACCTGG
>JASDQU010502504.1:49804-66871 GCA_032191745.1 Picea mariana
ATTGGATTAAGAGCACTGAGTTTCAGCTAGTGGGGCCCCTACGCTATCATTCTGTCGACCGAAAAACCATTTGTTGGAGTATCTTTGGCACTAGGGTTTTGGTCAATGAGGCATAGTGCAATTTCTGAAGATGAGGTCGATTTTCAAGAACACTCTATCGAGCGTTTTTTTCTAATGTAGTCGCATGGGCCTTGGCCAAACATACATGCGAGAGCTTACAGAACAACATTATGCTGCTCGGTTTGGATTTTGTGCCCTCAGACCAAATTGGCCACATGTCCTTGAATGGCTTGAGGAGGCGAGTTTCAAATATTGATAAAAATCAAACCGAGACTCGGATCCACGAATCGTCAGTTGCATTGGATCCAGAGCACCAATTTTCAACTATTGGCACTCCTACGCTATCATTCCATTGACCGAAAAACAATTTGTTGGAGTATCTCCAACACTAGGATTTTGGTCAATGAGGCATAGTGCAATTTCTGAATAGGAGGTCGATTTTAAAAAACTTTGTGTCAGGTATTTTTGGCTAGTGTAGTCACGTGGGCCTTGACCAAATAGACTTGCGGGAGCTTACGAAAGTTTGTTATGCTACTTGGTTTGGATTTTATTCCCCCAGACCAAATTGACCACATGTCCCTAAATGGCTTGAGGAGGCGAGTTACAACTCGTGATAAAACTCAAACCGAGACTTAGATGCACAAACTGTCAGTTGCATTGGATTAAGAGCATTGGATTTCAGCTAGTGGGGCTCCTAAGCTATCATTCCGTCAACCAAAAATCCATTTGTTGGAGTATCTCCGTCACTAGGGTTTTCGTCAATGAGGCATAGTGCAATTTTTGAAGATGAGATCGATTTTCAAAAACACTTTGTCGGGCGATTTTTTCTAGTGTAGTCAAATGGGCCTTGGTCAAACATGCTTGCAGGTGCTTACGAAACTCCATTATGCTGCTCAGTTTCGGTTTTATGCCCCCGGACCAAGTTGGCCACATGTCCTTGAATGGCTTGAGGAGGCGAGTTGCAACTATCGATAAAACCCAAACCAAGAATCAATTGCATGTATCGTTAGTTGCATTGGATCCAAAGCACTAGGTTTCAATTATTAGGGATCTTACGCTATCATACTGTCTACCAGAAAATCATTTGTTGGAGTATCTTCAACACTAGGGTTTCGGTCAATGAGGCATAGTGCAATTTCTGAAGAGGAGGTCAATTTTCAAGAACATTGTGTCGAGTCTTTTTGGATAGTGTAGCCATGCGGGCCTTGGTCAAACAGACTTGCTGGAGCTTACGAAAGTCTATTATGCTACTGTGTTGATTTTCAAGTCTGTTATGCTTACAAAAGTCCGTTATGCATAGTGCAATTTCTGAAGAGGAGGTCGATTTTCAAGAAAACTGTGTCAGGTGTTTTTGGCTAGTGTAGTCACGTGGGCCTTGGACAAATTGACTTGCGGGTGCTTACGAAAGTCTGTTATACTACTCGGTTTGGATTTTATGCCCCTAGATCAAATTGACCACAACTCATGATAAAACTTAAACCGAGACTCAGATGCATGAACCGTTAGTTGCATTGGATTAAGAGCACTGAGTTTAAGCTAATGGGGCTTCTACCCTATCATTCCTTCGAACGAAAAACCATTTTTTGGAGTATCTCCAACACCAGGGTTTTGGTCAATGAGGCATAGTGCAATTTTCGAAGATGAGGTCGATTTTCAAGAACACTCTGTCGGGCATTTTTTGCTAGTGCATTCGCATGGGTCTTGGTCAAACAGACTTGTGGGAGCTTGCGAAACTCCATTATGCTGCTCGGTTTGTATTTTATGCCCCCGAACGAAATTGGCCACATGTCCTTGAATGACTTGATGAGGTGAGTTGCAACTATCGATAAAACTCAAACCAGGACTTGGATGCATGAACCCTCAGTTGCATTGGATGTGGAGCACTGAGTTTCGGCTATTGGGGCTCCTACACTATCATTTTGTCGACCGAAAAACCATTTGTTGGAGTATCTCCAACACTAGGGTTTTGGTCAATGAGGCATAGTGCAATTTCTAAAGACAAAGTCAATTTTCAAGAACAATGTGTCGAGTCTTTTTGGCTAGTGTAGTCATGTAGACCTTAGCCAAACAGACTTGTGGGAGATTACGTAAGTCCATTATGCTACTCGGTTTGGATTTTATGCCCATGGACCAAATTGACCACATGTCCCTAAATGGCTTGTGGAGGGGAGTTGCAACTTGCGATAAAACTCAAAGCGAGACTCAGATGCATGAACCATTATTTGCATTGGATTAAGAGCACTGATTTTCAGCTAGTGGGGCCCCTATGATATCATTTCGTCAATCGAAAAAACATTTGTTGGAGTATCTTCGACACTAGGGTTTTGGTCAATGAGACATAGTGCAATTTCTGAAGATGAGGTCGATTTTCAAGAACACTCCGTCGGGCATTTTTTTCTAGTGTAGTTGGATGGGCCTTGGCCAAACGAACTTGCGGGAGCTTACGAAACTCCATTATGCTGCTTGGTTCAGATTTTATGCCCTCGGACCAAATTGGCCACATTCCTTGAATGGCTTGAGGAGGGGAGTTGCAACTATCGATAAAACTCAAACCAAGACTCGGATGCATGAACTGTCAATTGCATTGGATCCAGAGCACTGGGTTTCATCTATTGGGGCTCCTACACTATCATTTTGTTGACCAAAAAACCATTTGTTGGAGTATCTCCAACACTAGGGTTTTGGTCAATGAGGCATAGTGCAATTTCTAAAGAGGAGGTCAATTTTCAAGAACGTGTCAGGTATTTTTGGTTAGTGTATTCGTGTGGACCTTATCCAAACAAACTTGTGGGAGATTACGTAAGTTTGTTATGCTACTCAGTTTGGATTTTATGCCCCCAGATCAAATTGACCACATGTCCCTAAATGGTTTGAGGAGGCAAGTTGAAAATCACGATAAAAATCAAACCGGAACTCAGATGCATGAACCGTCAGTTGCATTAGATTAATAGCACCAAGTTTCAGCTAGTGGGGCCCCTACGCTATCATTCCGTCGACCGAAAAACCATTTGTTGGAATATCTCCGGCACTAGGATTTTGGTCGATGAGGCATAATGCAAATTCTAAAGATGAGGCCGATTTTCAAGAACACTCCGTTGAGCATTTTTTTCTAGTGTAGTTTCATTGGCCTTGGCCAAATAGACTTGCGGGAGCTTGCGAAACTCCATTATGCTGCTCGGTTTGGATTTTATGCCCTCGAACGAAATTGGCCAGTTGTCCTTGAATGGCTTGAGGAGGTGAGTTGCAACTATCGATAAAAATCAAACCGGGACTTGGATGCACAAAACCTCAGTTGCATTGGATGCGGAGCACCAAGTTTTAGCTATTGGGGCTCCTACTCTATCATTCTGTTGACCAAAAAACCATTTGTTGGAGTATCTCCAACACTAGGGTTTTGGTCAATGAGGCATAGTGCAATTTCTAAAGAGGAGGTCAATTTTCAAGAACAATGTGTCAGGTCTTTTTGGCTAGTGTAGTCGTGTGGAACTTAGCCAAATAGACTTGTGGGAGATTACATAAGTCTGTTATGCTACTTAGTTTGGATTTTATGCCCATGGACCAAATTTTCCACATGTCCTTGAATGGCTTGAGGAGGCGAGTTGCATCTATCGATAAAAATCAAACTGGGACTCGAATGCACGAATCGTCTATTGCATTGGATCCAGAGCACCAGGTTTCATCTATTGGGGCTCCTATGATATGATTCCATCGACCGGAAAACAATTTGTTGGAGTATCTCCAACACTAGGATTTTGGTCAATGAGGCAAAGTGCAAATTATGAAGAGGAGGTCGATTTTAACAAACACTGTGTCCTGTCTTTTTGGCTAGTGTAGTCACGTAAGCCTTTGCCAAATAGACTTGCGGGAGCTTACGGAAGTCTGTTATGCTACTAGGTTTGGATTTTATGCCCCGAGACCAAATTGACCACATGTCCCTAAATGGCTTAAGGAGGCGAGTTGCAACTCGTGATAAAACTGAAACCGAGACTCATATGCACAAATCGTCAGTTGCATTGGATTAAGAGAACTAGGTTTCATCTAGTGGGGACCCTAAGTTATCATTTCGTTGACCGAAAAGCCATTTGTTGGAGTATCTCCGTCAATAGGGTTTTGGTCAATGAGGCATAGTGCAATTTTTGAAGATGAGCTCGATTTTCAAGAACACTTTGTCAGGTGTTTTTTTCTAGTGTAGTCGTATGGACCTTGGAAAAACATACTTGCAGGAGCTTAAGGAACTCCATTATGCTGCTTGGTTTCAATTTTATGCCCCCAGACCAAATTGGCCACATGTCCTTTAATGACTTGAGGAGGCGAGTTGCAACTATCGATAAAACTCAAACTAGGAATCAGTTGCATGTACCGCCATTTGCATTGAATCTGGAGCACTAGGTTTCAACTATTAGGGCTCTTACACTATCATTCTGTCTACCAAAAAATCGTTTGTTGGAGTATCTCTAACACTAGGGTTTTGGTCAATGAGGCATAGTGCGATTTCTGAAGAGGATTTCAATTTTCAAGAACATTTTGTCGGGTCTTTTTGGATAGTGTAGTTGTGTGGACCTTTTTCAAACAAACTTGCGGGATCTTACAGAAGTTTGTTATGCTACTGTGTCAATTTTCAAGTCCATTATGCTTACAGAAGTATGTTATGCATAGTGCAATTTCTGAAGATGAGGTCCATTTTCAAGAAAAATGTGTCGGGTGTTTTTGGCTAGTGTAGTCACATGGGCCTTAGCCAAATTGACTTGTGGGAGCTTACGAAATTCTGTTATACTACTCGGTTTGGATTTTATGCCCCCAGATCAAATTGACCACATGTCCCTAAATGGCTTGAGGAGGCGAGTTGCAACTCACGATAAAACTCAAACCGGAACTCAGATGCACGAATCATCAGTTGCATTGGATTAAGAGCACCGAGTTTCAGCTAGTGGGGCCCCTATGCTATCATTCCATCGTCCGAAAAACCATTTGTTGGAGTATCTTCAGCACTAGGGTTTTGGTTAATGAGGCATAGTGCAATTTCTGAAGATGAGGTTGATTTTTAAGAACACTCTGTCATGCATTTTTTGCTAGTGTAGTCACATGGGCCTTGGACAAACAGACTTGCGGGAGCTTGTGAAAATCCATTATGCTGCTCGGTTTGGATTTTATGCCCCGAACGAAATTGGCCATTTGTCCTTGAATGGCTTGAGGATATGAGTTGCAACTATTGATAAAAATCAAACCGATACTTGGATGCACAAAACCTCAGTTGCATTAGATGTAGAGCATCGATTTTCAGCTATTTGGGCTCCTACTCTATCATTCTATCGACCAAAAAACCATTTGTTGGAGTATCTCCAACACTAGGGTTTTGGTCAATGAGGCATAGTGCAAATTCTAAAGAGGAGGTCAATTTTCAAGAACAATGTGTCAGGTCTTTTTGGCTAGTGTAGTCGTGTGGAACTTAGCCAAATAGACTTGTGGGAGATTAGATAATTCCATTATGCTACTCGGTTTGGATTTTATGCCCATGGACCAAATTGACCACATGTCCCTAAATGACTTGCGGAGGCGAGTTGCAACTCGCGATAAAACTCAAACCAAGACTTAGATGCACGAACCATCAGTTGCATTGGATTAAGAGCATTGGTTTTCATCTAGTGAGGCCCCTATGCTATCATTCTATCGACCGAAAAACCATTTGTTGCAGTATATCCGAAATTAGGGTTTTGGTCAATGAAGCATAGTGAATTTCTGAAGATGAGGTCAATTTTCAAGAACACTTTGTCGAGCGTTTTTGGCTATGGTATTGGTATTGGTATGGTATGGTATTGTATTGGTATTGGCATTGGTATGGTATTGGTATGCATATCATTGCCAATGCATACCATTGTGGTATGCAATGGTATTAGTATGCAATGGTATTGATATTGGTATGCAATGGTATGGTATTGGTATTGGTATTGGAAATGTTATTGGTATGTCATGGTATGGTATTGGAAACAATATTGGTATGAATATCATTGTAAATGCATACCATTTCCATTGAATGGTATGCAATGGTATGGTATTGCTATGGTATTGGTTTTGGAATTGTTATTGTTATTCAATGGTATGGTATTGGTATTGGTATGGTACTGTATTGGTATGTTATTGGTATGTTATGGTATGGTATTGGTATTGGTATTGGTATGGAATTGGTATTAGTATTGGTATTAGTATGGTATTGGTATTCTATGTAAAGTATCTTCATTCCATGTTTTTCTTATGCTAATTCTATCTCAATTGTTGAAACAAAATTCATTTCATGCTCTGTTTTTTAGGATTTGGCAATTAATTGTTTCAGTGTTTCTGTAGGTGAATTCACATTACAGTGCTCACTTACCCTCTACCTTTGTTTTCCTCAATCATCACACTACAAGAAGAATGTCATGTTTAATATTTCTTCATTCTTGAGGTGCATCATGAGTTTGACAAAGTAGTGAAACACCATGTTTTACCTCCCCTCACAAGTTATGAAATTTTGGATGATGAAATCTACCTCTTTCCAAGGTGAAATCAACAAGTCCATTTGAATTCCTTTTTGTATGTCAGGCATAGGAGAGGGATTGATTAGAAACTGAGGATAACTATCTACTGGTAGCTTCAAATTCTTTAACCACCTTCCACCTTGCAAGGGGAGCCCTATGAGTCAACTAATGAACTCTTCAATTACAATTAGGGTAAGTTGTTGCACCTATTCCCTCCTACTATTGAAAGTTTTAGCGAATTCCAATCCAATTCCTAGGTCCTAGCCTTGTAGCCTCTTGAAAACTGAAAACCAACATGCTTTTGCAAATATTTTCATTACCTATGGGTTGGCTAAAATTATCATTGTATCTTCAAGATCGACCCCCCTCACTGATCCTTTGGTGGTGCACTATATCCATAGGTGAGTTTGCAGAGTTAAATGGTGCTCTGAGGTAAGTTCTTTGGGGTTGAATTGTTGAATTGTAATTAAGTTCTATAAAATGTGGGTAACCATATGAATAAATGAGAGGATTATATAGAACTCAACAAGAGGATGGAGAGAAACAAGTGGCGTGACATTGAAATTGATTGTTATTGATTGCAATCAATAACAATCAATTTCAATATCCTTACACATGTTCCCGTCACATCTCATGAACTTAGCAATTTTCCTAAATTTTGTTGTACCAAATCATAAAGCTGAAAAACTTAAAGATCCATTCATATGGCTAGCTTCAAAGAAGCATTCATATGGCTAGCTTCAAAACTTAAAGATCCATATTGATGCATGCATTGGATTTTTTCATTTCAAGATGAGGGATATGTTAGAATGTGTTTTAATGTTGTCTAGTGGATTGATGTAATCTTGTAACTAGTGTCATAATGATGATCATTATGACATCATTTGTGGGGAACTTATACATGTAACTAAGCTTCACTAGACTTTAGTAACATTGCACATGTGCACACGAAGGTAGTTTTGGGGAGTACTTATTTTCCTAGTGACCAACCCCTCATGTAATGGTGACCTGCACTACTAGGTCCTTTTTATCCACCACTTATCGCTTATCTCTTAATGAGATTATTGCTTACCTTTATGGTTTGGTGTTTTTTGTTAGAAAAAAGAGGATCACATAGAAATAATATAAAACAGATGCAGAAATAAAACATATGCCCCTTTATTCCATATTCATTGAACTCATCGGGTACATACATCACACAATAGGAGTAAATAAGGCTATATAGGTATTACTAGTCCATGCTATTAGATCATATGAGTATCAACTAAATGGAAATCATTCATGCAATGGTTGTATAACCTCTACTGCCAAATTACACTGGTTCCAGTAGTAGGTTTACCATTGAATAGGCATGAATATGGGAAAGAAATATGACTGGTAACATGTAATGGAATCTTATTAGAGAAACAAGGCAATCACCTTTCCCTTATTCATTGATGTCATTGCCTCAACAAGATTGGTATAATACATGTAATAAGTCAATTAGTCTTAATCTTCATACTATATCTTCCTAAGAATGATACCACTCTAATCATACATAAGCTTCATAGTGAGTTCGATAACCTGTATATATGAGTTATGCTTTGAGTGCCATATCACATAGTTTCCATAACAAGAGATTCGTAATAGAGAGCTTAGTATGATTCCAGTCATTGTGTTGTTTAGTGATGTTTGGTATAGGCTAAGAATAGAAAGAAGAATGGTCACAAGAAGGTGTGAGGAGGCTTCCTAGAGTAGTGTGCCCTTGGTCAAAGTCATAGGAAAATTGTAATTAGAATTAGGGAAAAATAGGAACAAAAAATGCCTTTTTATTTTTCTGTTCATAAGATCATCATATATGATAAAAGAAATAAACAGATTTAAATTAAAATAACTAGAATTGATGGCTATATAAACTTATATGATGAAAGGAGCAATCACACCTGATCTGATGAACTGGTCGATAGTACAGTTGGAATGGTTGGCCCCACGTGTTTCTCTTTAGATGTATGGCCCTCTATTAGTCTTGAGATTCCCTCAATCAATGAAGAAATATCTTAAAGTACTTTCCAAAATCATTCAATCTCCATAAATATCTAAAAAATCAATACAAGTAATATTTGTAGCGCATTATTTACTCTAAGATGCATTTTTACGAGAGTGTCAGAACATACCTGAATGAGCTCCTCTTGGTTTCGAGAATAATTTATTGGAGCCACGCGTCTAATATTTGATCAAACTGCCTCCCTTGATTTGAAGTAGCAACAACGAAGTCAACATCGACTTTGTTGTTACTCTATTGGATCAAGGGAAGTTTTCTCCAAGATTAAACGGCTCCAATAAATTATTGTCTATTGAACAGGTCCAACCACGTGAAGGTGGAAGCTCTTATGGCTCCTCCCCCCCCTCAAATCACTCTCAATTCCCCAATACCCAACATATAAATCTATTGAGGTATTTATAGCAAAAACAAACATATATACATACCAATATTCACAATTGTTTACAATGAAATAAAATGTTTCATTGATCCATTTGGAGTGAGAAAAATATGGTGAAAATAGATTTTATATTAAATAATTATTAAAATATTCATGTACATCATCATTTAGTACTTTTAGCCGACCTCTTCTTCTTAGCTCTATAGTTACTAATCATTTCATCAATATCTACGTCTTCGTTCTTTGGGTGCTCTTCAAAATCTGATTGTGATTGCGTCCTATCACGCAAAGCACACCTAGTCACGGGGTACTCATGGTGTAATGGAGGCCGCTGTGATGAGGCATCACCTACAAAAGAAAAAAATACAAAATTTAAATGGTCAGTTTTTAAATATCATTGAAATAGTTCAGTAATATTAAAACAAACACCTTCAATGTCATTATTTACCTAGTGCACTGGTTGGCACTGTTGGAGTGGTTTCCCCCGCGTTCTCCTCTTCAACTGTACGAGCCTCAAGTACAGAATTGTATTCCATTGAGACCACAAAATTTACAAGGATAATCATAAATGTATAAGTAAAAAAAAATAGAAGTAAAAAAAAATAGAAGTAAAAAATGTATAACTACGAAATTATTAAGTATATGATTAAAATACAGTCATATTACCGTCATTTTCCAGCTCGATTGTAGCACCATCGTGGGGCTATGCCCCCATGGAAAATTGGGACTGAATGGGATCAGAACCATCTTTTAGTTGCAAACTGCTATCAATGCACTGCTCTCCAATACTAGCGCGTTCGTTGACAGTGCTTCTCCCCTGATTAAAACAAAGTTGTAAATATTAATAATATTCAACATGACTGTATTATTTTAATAATAAAGGTTAATGTGGATTGAATTTTATTTACCTTATCCTGCAAAGTGGTTTCTGGTATCTGTCCCAAGCTTTTTCGGTGTTTAACTACCGCTTTATATCCGTACTTGTAACCAAGCTTGAGGTCTTCCTCCGTGGTTTTAGTATGAAACTCGTCACCCTAGATTGCATAAGAGTATGTATTTTTTATGTTATTCGCTACAATCACCTAAAAATTTTAAGGCGATACAAATAAGATATTTAGGTACTTACAATTCATGACTGCAACTTCAAGTAGCCGCCCTGGCCTAGCCTGTGCTGGACACATTTGGAAAGCCTTGCTTTTGTGGCCTTTGACGTTTCAATCAACCTATCATCAAAAGTTTCAAGTATGTTAATATATACCACAATTTTATTTACATCTAAAAAAAATTGAAGGTATTCAATTGAAATTGTAATTTACCTTCTGGGACCAAGGGGTGTTTTTCCTTCATCTGTAATTTTCTTCTCTTTTGCATCCTCAATGAGGGCCTTCCACTCCCTCTCTGGAATCATCATAGGATGGTCATACCTATCATTTGTTTCAAGTTCTTCCTATATGTTTCTCGCGTATATTTTAAATATTGGCCAGCTGCGGCGGTGGCCAAGGTCTTATTAAATGTATCTACACCAAAAAGGCTTTCTAGATAATCCATCAATTCCTTTTTTATGTTGGAATTCTAGGAATTCCACCTCTCCCGTATGGTGGGCCCAAAAATCAGTAAAGCCTTATTCTCTAAGGATATGTAAAAATCATTGTTCCCTACATGCAAAATGATTATATGATTATTAATTTAAAAATAATAATTTCGATGATTTATATTTGTTTACATAGAGAACATGAAAAAAATAAAATTTTAAAAATTACCTGGGAATTTAGCCTCCTTTAATGGAAGCCCTTCCTCCTTGACCCTAAAGGTTCCCTTAAGAGTCCCTGTGTTGGTCACACGTCTTGCTTTAGGAAAAACAACCAAATAGTTTTTCAAATCATCGGCCTAATCTCTGTCACCATCTCTAGAGCCTACCTGTGTGGCCGCTTCCTCGGTGTGCATGTCGTGGCTCCCACCTAATAGTGTGGAAGGTGGAGATCTGAATAACTGCATCCTGACAGCTATACGAGGGTCTGCGTTGGGATCCTATGGCGTATGTGCAACTCCAATACTATCGATACCATGCATGTCGGTGTCAGCATGATCCAAAAATATCTATATAAGAAAGAAAACATTTTTTTGTTTAGATAATCTAAAAGTTAAAAATCAAGCTTTCATAATTGATCTTATGACATAAAATAAAACCACTTGAAATTATGGTTATTACCTTATATGTCTTAAGCCTTGTCATAACTTCTCTAATCCTTTCTTCAACCTCAGGAGTTTGATCTAGAATATCTAACAAGTGAACTAGTTCCTTGTTTCCTTTATTTATTTTTTTGCTTATTAAAACCATAGGGTCGGGGGATTCATACAAATCCCTTTCATTGAGTGAATCATCATCAACATCATGTACCGTCGACTACATATTTGACAAAATAAATTATAATTCATTTATGTAAAGAAATAAAATAATTGATCGCAACATAAATAAAATGCAAATTAAATGAAATTCGAAAATTGTTGTTCATTTACCTGTTTAGAGTCCGCTTTTGATTTACCATGATCATCCTGCCACATTACAGTAAAATTAGAACCGTGATCATTATCATGAGAAATAAATTCAAATTTATGAGAAATTCAAATGTATGAGAAATTCAAATGTTGATAAAAAAAATAGGACACACTGAGTACTAAACAGACCAGAACTCTCCAAATGGATTAACACTGTAAAGAACATAATGAAAATCATAAAATATGAAATTCATTTCTTATAGGTTGGGTAAAATAGTATACATACCGCCCCCATAATAGTAACATCTATATCTATTCGATTCAAATTGTAATCAATCAATAACTCTTCCCCTGCAACTATTGCTTTTATTGCACATACAAATACACGGTTTCCTTCACGCCCCTCAAATACGCAATTGGGTCGCTTATTTGTGGTCGCGGGTCATGTATTGTTTATAAACCTTGCAATTTTCCCCGTTGCTTTTGGCCTTCCGTCAATGTAGATAGTTGCTCCTTTATTTTGATCATTGTATTTTAGCTGTATATAATTTGCAACTAAGCCATATCTTCACATACTTTTTGTATATTGGACTATTCATATCCAATATTTGTATATATAACAGGGTTTGATGTACTCCATCAATTCATTTAATCCGTCGTAACATACCTTTATGCCATCCATGGAAAATAGCCCCAAACCATGTAATGACGATGGAGCAATCCGATATATCCTTTTGTTTACACAAAAATTAGCGTTTATTTCAGGAAGATCCTTGGGTACCCATTGTTTCACTATATGTTTGTACCTCAAGGGCACCTCGATGTCATCTATGCTCTCATGATCATAAGAACATGATCCCCCTTTCGCAAGAAAAAATTCCATGCGTTTATGGAATTTTCTTCTGATCTTCTCACCTCTAGTTGATCTCCACCTGCTAGACCTACTAGATGTCTCACTTTCCTCTATTCTACCTGAACTTACCTCACTCAATGAAGATATATCTGACAAACACCTATTTGCTTGTACGTCCTATAAAACCATTAATGACAGAAACAGTCAGTCAATCAATATGTAACACTAGTTCATTACTAGTATCCTATTAGTATCACAGTAAGCTCATAATGATTACCATAGTGTTACTCTTTCACAATTGTATTATGCTCTATTACTATTGGTATACTATGTGGGAATTATAGGGGCATGTTTGGAGTCAAATGACATCAACACCAAGAAAGACAAAGCATTTTGAGATATTTTTAGTTTCTTACAAATTCATGTTCTATGACTCTCCCTGTCTAGTGTTTTCCATATTTCTGAGCTTTGGACTTGAAATGGTTAGAGTGGGATAAGGGGAACTCATATAATCTATTTTTTCCAGTGAAAAATTGACCCAAAATCGATAGGAACTATGAAAAAAATTAGGATTCCACTTCTATGTTGGGAATTTTTCTCATGTAACTTTACCCTAAGAGTTTTTGGACAATTTAAAGACAACCCAAATCATGGTATTTCTGAAAAAATGAACAAGAAAGGTGGAACTTTAATTCACCGAAAAGACTGCCCTTGTTGGAAATATGAATATTATTTCAAATACATGAATATGCCAATACTAGACTAAAATGCCTATGTTGAACACTTAAGTGGACCCTAATAAAACTGATAATACAAATGGAGGTCACGACTAGGGAAGAGGGAACCAGGGTGGCTAAGGTGGTGGATGTGATTTCTCAACCCAAGGAGAAGAAACAATAGAAAGGTAAAGGTGGCCTATACATGTCGAGAGGGTGCAAGCAATTGAGAGGAAAGTACATTGTTAAGTAACGAATACAAGAGTTGTTATTGATTCGTAACCCATCGATGGATACAAAATTGTAAATGCTAAGGCATGGGTGAGAGTTATTGACAATGGGATAAGTGATGTTGTTGTTGTCCATTACCTGGTCTCACTCCATCCAAAAAATGACAATTTTTTTAATTACCTTGACTCACTCCATCCAAAAAGGACAAATGGGACAACCCATTATTCAAAGGCCACAATTACATATTGGTCAGATTAATGGTGATCAATGGACATTGAGGCTAAGTATACATTGCATGGGCTTCATTATGACATTTGTAATTTTCACAACTCCCAAGGTATCTTCACAACTCCTGAGTTCATTCACAACTCTCGATGAAATCTTACAACTCTTAGGGCATTGGTTAGAATGGAATAGGTAGTTTGGGGATATTCTTCATGCACATGGACCTCTCATGCCATGCCACATTACAAATATTGGAGTGGTCAACTTGTTTGCGCATTTGGAGGCATGTGTCACATAGTTTGATGGATGACCTCCTAGTTTGATTGATGTTGCATATTGACGAGAAAACATGCTTCCTATACAAGACCTCGATGGATAATATTTTTGTGGAAATGAACTTGGGAGATGGATTTCTCGAAGGAATTGATATATAGGTGGGGAATTGTTCTTATTGTTAGGATATATACAATGTTAAGATTCCTTTTTGGTGCTCCATCCTTCATATGTATGGTCACCTTTGATAAACATTCCCTAAGAAATATACACCCAACGATGAGGAAGAAGTTGAAGAGTGAATAGAGGACATTGCCAAGGTCACAATTGATCTATTTCAAATAGTTCAATTTCACATCTATTTAAAATCTATCAATTTCACGTCTATTTCAAATAGATCAATTTCATGTCTATTTAATAGTATTTAAAATTGATCTTCTATGTCTATTTCACGTGGATGATGTTTATTTGTAATTAGATATATATTATATGGCGAAGAATGACCCTTCCCGGGTTCTAATTAGTCATGTCCTTAAAAGATAGGATAATTGGTCCTTTGACATAAGAAGTCTTCTTCTTCCCAACAAGGCTCATGATCTCCCTTGGTCCAAGTTACTACGACTTGACAGTGCACTTCTCCTAAACAAGATGATGCATTTCAACTCAACACTTCTTTAACACAAGATATCCTTCCTCAACCTACTGAAATTACTCCTCCTCTTGAACCTAGGTCAACATAAAAAACCATCAATTCACTCCCTCTGACACAAGCATTGGGTGATGTACCTATATATTCCCCTTAGATCCACTCTTACCTCATAGGTTGCTTCAAAATTAGGGAGAAAGTGAAACTACACTCAAGATTAATTTACACTCCTGAAACCCAACTACATGCCAAGTTAATTCACACCCATGATGTCTCAGTGGGAAATTACATCCCATGATGGGTTATAGTTGGGCATTGTACCTCCACCCCTCTCACAATGACTTGAAATGCAATCACATTCCTTGGGAACTTGTGTCATTCATGAGAGAAACCTTCCTCCTCTATGTTGATCCTTTGTCTTATCCCTTCCATTGTTGTGCCACCATCGATGAGTTCTATCTTGAACTAATTGTTACTTTGTTGTTGTATTTAGTGAACTTGGCTTTGGTCGTTGAACCTATGGGTGGAAACTCATTTCCACTCATTTGGGTCTCCTAAAGAGAAATTACCATGGGGCACTTGGTCATTTGATGGATGAAAGACAACACAATTCACTTAGTTAGCCACCCTAGTCATTCTAACTATTCTACACCATTCTCTCTTGGAAGTTGTATGCATGGGGTTAACTTAGCATTGTGTTGGTCCTCTCCCCTTGGCATAGTTTGTTGGAAAGCTTGGATTTTATCATATCTCCAATTGGGGATTTTGATTCACATGTAGTAACTAACCTTCTCTTGGGAAGTATACTAGGTAGATTAGATGCAATACTTTGAGAGATATGTAGGAACTTGGGGCATGACCTGCATCTTTTCTTTCTATTATAGAAGTACAATAATACTACAAAAGTAGTATATTGTGACTTTTATAGGGTAAACACTCATTGTACCAAGGAATGCCATAAAATATTTGCACCTTCTAAGATATTTTAAAAGAATATGTTCATAGTATGCTTAGGGGGGAGAAAAAATTAGGGCCAAAATCAAAATCATAATTAGAATCAAAATCAGGATAATCGAGTGTCAATGAATGATGTGAACTATCTTCCACCACAGTTTTAGATTTGTAGCAGAGTGTGAAATATTGTACACAATTTTTTGTAGTCACGTTAATCTTGGTGCAACCACATGCTTCGAGTAATTGAGATATTTATGTTTGACATTCTTAAATAGAAATGAAAGTTGTGTCCATAAACCTCAGAGCTAGAAAACCTTCCAGACATCATATTTGAGTTAATTCCTACTTAGTTTTTAGTCATGCATTCTTACCATGAAATGAAGGGAGGTATTGGGAGGATAGGAGGAACCACCTAGGTGGAACTTGGCCATTGAAGGGATGGTTATATTTGTATATTTTATCAAGAGTAGGTGTAATTGATGGATTAATTTAGTAGGAAATTCACTTTAGGTTATGGGCCAATTCTTAGATTCTAATGAAAGGGGGATTAATCTACCCCATTACCAAATTTTTAAAGGTTCTACTATAGAATTAGGTTTTCTTGTGCTCTTGTTGGCTAGGCATAGGCAATGCAAATAGAGCATAAGAATAATTGGGCCCTCAATCTAGCCTAAAATTTTCATCCAATTTTTTATTGTCATCCTTTTTTAGGTAGTTATTCACTTAAAATTAGGGAGAATAGTGTGAAGCATGGGTAGGTTTTCTTCTTGGTATCCATGAGAATACATGGCAATGCTATAAAAAAATGACAATACAGAGAAGGAAATTCAACAACTTACCATTCTCTTCGCCTTACGTTTCCCTCGATCTCTCTCTCCCGGTGCCCTCCGTGAGCTGTGTATCCTTCCTAACCCTTCCCTCGAGCTCTCTCTCCCGTCCGGTGCCCTCCGCGAGCTCTCTCTCCTGCCTGGTGCCCTCCGCGAGCTCTCTCTCCCGATGCCCTCTGCGAGCTGTCTCTAACCCTTCTTGTGATCTCTCTTGCCCAGTTCCCTTCCTAATTATCTGTCTCCTTCCTTCTCCGACATTCCCTCCATCTCACGAGTCGTAGTGTGCCCTAATATCCTCTACTCTGGCTTATCGGGGCTGGATTCTACTGTGCTATATCTCATGAATGGGCACGAGTTCAGTACGTCTCATGAATGGGCGCGAGTTCAATATTGAAATTGGTTTTAGTTTTTATGTTATGTTTTATTGTATTTGTTTTATTATATTTTTTTTTATATATAAATAAATATATAACCACAATGTTATAACAACGTTTTGCTACAACAATGTTTTTCTAAGTTAAAACCACCTCAATGACAACCCACACCTAATCCTTAACATGACACAAATCATTGTTCAACAAATCATGTGCATTGCATTACTAAAATATTAACATGCATAAATTTGTGCTAACTCAACCAAATTCCTTAGATCATCAACAAAATATCTTAGTTGAATCAGTTAGCATGCTTATGACCTATGATGAACCAAGTTTATGAGGTCCACTCTAGTGCCACTTACATAGAAAAATGGGTTTCCAAAAAAACCAAGAGTTCGATATGCTTCTTGCCAACTTTGTGATGATCAAGTTGATGGTAGATTCTATCAAATCACTTGTATAAATATATCAAGATTT
>JASDQU010502504.1:71904-87838 GCA_032191745.1 Picea mariana
TGATGATCAAGTTGATGGTAGATTCTATCAAATCACTTGTATAAATATATCAAGATTTCATAAATTAATCACCAAACACACCATGCACTATACTTACATAAATTTGCATTGATCTAGTTGTAGAATTGAACTCTATTACAACTATATTCACCATCAAGGTTTATAGTGATTCCTTACATCTATTTGATCCTTGCAATTCTTGTATCTCATTATTTTGTACCAAAAATAGATGTATATTTAATAAAAAATCACTATGTTGATCTATATTATCTCTTTTGTCTTTGTTGTCTCCATGTTTCTTTCTTTGTTTGAGTTTCTACAATGCACTATGCTCAATGAATTTAAGTGGCATAACTTTGTAATCCCTTCAATATGCTTCCACTAGTCTCATCCTGTTACATTACTTGAGATCCTATTTACAAAATCTCACCATCCATTGCAACTCTTCATCGTCACTAAAATGTTTGTATGCAAAGTGCAACATAGGTTTTAGTTCTAGCCATTTTTATCATAGTTGAATGGACTACACACCTAGGGTCACTAATTTCATACCAAGTTACAATTCATTGGTATAGCAACGAAAAGAATTCAAGTTAGCTTTGAGGGAGTGTTTTAGTTCTTGCCATTTTTCTCATAGTTGAAGGGACTACACACCTAGGGTGACTAATGTCATCCCAAGTCACAATTTATTGCTATAAGAGCTAGAAAGAATTCAAGTTAACTTTGAGGTAGTCTTCAAATCTATTGATTGTTATTAAAGCATTATATCTTTGGTCGACCTAGGGATTTAATTCTATAATAGTTGATATCATCAATATCACATACAAGCTTTGATACCTTGATATCTTTTATATGTTATGGTACTACTCTTCCAGTGGGTGCACAATATCACAAGGATATGTCTTCTTTCCCTCTTCCATTGGATGAGCAAGTCAACAACAATTTTCTCATGTGGATGAGTAGTTTGGTGGAAACATTCTTTCAAGTTGTTAGGTACACTTTTGTATTGAGTTGGATCATCACAACACCACTCTAATTTCTTCCAACTATCACTGATTAGATACTTGGTTAAAGGTTTTCTAATTTTTCTAAAGGCACGGGGTTAAGGTATGGGAGGGTTTCGATACTTAAGGATGTTTGATGTCGCCACATAATACTTAAGGAGGGTTTGATTATTGAATTACCAAGTCAAGTTGATGTCACAGAAACTTCAATTCACCCACCACAACTGTCATCTTGCACTGACCCCGCATAGTGAGTAGTGAATGGGGCCAACGTTGAAATTTCTTCAACTATGCATGTATGCATCAAAATTCGACATGGTTAGACTAGACACATACCTTGACGGTATGAGAGGGTTTCAAGAATCAAGGATGTCTGATGTCCCGACCACATAATCTTTGAGATTGTCCATGTTTTCAACAACATTCATAATGGGCGTCTCATTGTAAAATGTTGTTGTTTCCAACTATAGAATCTTTGTTGGAACTCTCTTGAAATGTCATGGAGCTTCCAATTCAACCACCAAAAATGTCATGCACCGACCCCGCATAGTGAGCAGTGAATGCAAGGGCCTTTCTCCCCCACAACAAAATACATGTCACTGAGCTATGCTCCAATACAAAATACTCCAATACCTATCCATAAGGAGGAATCCATCCTTATTTTTAGGTAACTAGATAAACCTAATCATAACCACCTCATAACTACCTAGTGGACCTTCTTTAACCTAGGGCCAAAATACATTTATTCGATGCTCACTAACTAGAGGGACTTATTTAATAATAACAACCATAGTGGACCAAATCCACTTTGCATTGAATGACCAACTTAACTATACCATTACTAGTCTAATGGTCCTTTCGCCCCCCTCGAACCCCATCCACTTTAGATTGAATGAACACCATAACTATACCATCACTATTCTAATGGGCCTTTCTCCCTCTCTACAAAATACCTCTCAATGAGCTATGCTCGAACACAAAATAATCCAATACCTATCCATAAGGAGGGATCCATCCATATTTTTAGGTAATTATATAAACCTAATCATAACCACATCCTAAATACTTAGTGGACCTTCTTAAATGAGGGCCGAGGCCACATTACATTTATTCCATGCTAACTAACTATTGGGCCTTATTTAATAATAAAAACCATAATGGACCTAATCCACTTTACATTTAATGACCATCATAACTATACCATTACTAGTTTAATGGGCCTTTTTCCCCTCCATCCCCGAATCCAATCCAATTTAGACTGAATGACCACTATAACTATACCATCACTAGTATAATGGGCCTTTTTCCCCCCTCCCAACACCTCCTACCCATTACACCTCTAAGAAGGATCCCAACATTCCATACCCCTTTGGAAATTGTTTCCCTCAATTCTTGTAGTGTGGATGTACAACAATAAATGAGGGTCCCATGTGCAAGGGTTTGTCTCAATGCTCCAATAGTACAAGAAGTTCGTCCATAAATATAGGTCCCATGTATGAGTGATGACCACCATGCTAAAATAGTCAGTGTCCCATGTGCAAGTACTAACTGCAATGCTAAAGGAATCCAAAAAGCTCATCCACAAACTTGGATCCCATCCTTGGTAGTTCATTTTGACACCCAAATGATGACTCTTGAGCTCAACTAATGGTTGAGTATGTCCTCAAAATTCCCACCATGGTCATGTGGATCCAAATAAATAGAATCTAAAAGATCATCCGCATGGTTGTAAGAGGTCAATTCAGGAGCTGAAAGGAACATTAGCATTTAAGATTGTCCAAGATGGACGCCAATAGCCATCATCGGCCTGTAAGTAACCTCAAAGACATTATATAGATTAGGTGGAGTAGAGGCATCAAAATGGAATGTGACAGTAGTTATCTTCCAAGAAAAGACAATTATTCATGTACCAACCATCACAATCATGCTTTGAATCCCACCAAGAAAATATATCTCATTTATACTCTTCACTAATATCATGATACGTTTCAAGAAGTTGTCATCTCTCCTTAAGCTCTCGTATTATGTGTGCGATTTGATCCTCCCAATTTGTTTCCATTCTTTGGATCTATGAGGCTTTGGGGGCATTGAATATTGTTCAAAAGAATAACATAATATCAAATAAAACCCCCAAAAATCATCTATCCAATGACATTGGTATAGTTGAAATATGGGAGCTTTGTCAAAAGATATATTCTCTACAATATTGATGGTTCTCACAAAAAGGACCCTAGAATACCTTACTTTAAATCAACGATATCTCCACTTCCTAGACTTCGATTGGAACCATTTTTTTTTTTAAATTGGATGTTTTTTCAAGAGAAATTGAAATCTAGACTTGGTTTTCCCATATTATGCACATAAAGCTACATGAATATATATGAATGTTTCTACCTCTATTTTCTTAGGAAAAAATATACAAAAAGAAGGAAAACAAATTCTTCCACTTTCTTTCCCAAGAAGGAGCTCCAATACCAATTGTTATCTACCTTAGTTATAAAAATTAAATCACATATAATATATCCAAGCTTAAGATTGTAAAGTCCCATTTACTTGATTATATAAAAATACCCTCCATGCATGGCAACACTATACAATGATCCTTTTGGAAGAAATCCATTATTGTTCACTTGCCTCTTAAGGTAAGGTGAACTCTCATTGAGCTAAGCTCAAACACACAATACTTCAATACATATCCATATGCTTCAATACATATCCATAAGGACTATGTCTCTCTTTATAGCTAACTAGAGAACCCTAATCATAACCACCTCCTAATTACCTAATGAACTTTCTTTAATGAGGCCACATTACATGTATTCCATTCTAACTGACTACTGGATCTTATTTAATAATAACATCCATAATGGACCCATTCCACTTTACATTGAATGAACACCATAACTATATCCTTACTACTCTAGTGGTCCCTTTGGCCCCCTAATTACACCCCTAGGGAGGATTCCAACATCTATCCATCAACCATTGTGGCACTCTCTTCTCCTCAATAACACAATGAAAACATTTAAGGAATCTCCTACAAGGCTCTAATCTCACTCACACCAACCCATTTATCTCATGACATAGCCAAATATGATCACTATTGAGCACTCTGAGCCTTCATCTAGACTGCATCAACTGTCATGAGCTTCTCTTATATATCATATCACAAGGGAGATCTCCCGTTTCTCTACTCCATAGTCCCTTGGATATCTTCTTCCCTTCCGATGTAGGAAAAAAAATTCCAACAATATTGGTTTCACACTTTGAATGACCTAAAGGAAACCATTCAGTTCAAAATATCCATGACCAACACTAACAAGGTTGCAGGTTTTAATGGTGTTTACTTCATCTCTTGTGGATATTCCAACCATGGTTTTTCCCTCAAAACCATCCAATTTCATATCATTTATTACAAGCAAATACCCCCCTCCCCATAGTTTTTTCCTAGCCATAATTCCATGTGGATTTTTCCTTGTTTGCATGCATAAAAACCATGTTTCCACACAAGTTCCACCATGAACAATGAGAAGAAGAGAATTTGGATGAGAAAATGGATAATGCACATGGGAAAGAAATTTTCTTAGGTAGAATGGAGAGTCCAAGAATCATTCATGAATGAGGGTTAATAATGGTTTCCCCCCAAGTTTATTCTGCATAAGACAAGTGTGCCCTTCCCAAGAAGCATGAGTAAACATCCAAAAGAACACCCAATTAAAAGATGAGTGGGAAATATTTTTAAGGAATCACGGGCAAGGAAGTTTTTACTTCAAAGGACAAGTGTCAAACCATATCACCCATGCACCCTCTTTCCTCTTTCTCTCTTATGGTATCATGGTCCCCTTGTTACTTCTCAAGCAACCTTTTATGTGGATAATATATTAGCATTGTCATATCATAAGGACACCATGGAAATCATAAAAATAACACCATAATTCTTTCCTACAATGGAAAGCCATCTAAAATTCAATAGTCAGACCACTGGGAACATTTACAACTCATTGACCTTATTTATACACAACCCAAATAATACATGAGTTTATGTATTATATTCTAGGGTTCAAGGGTAATGAATTCATTGTTGAATATTCTATAAGAGAGTTGTAACAATTGCAGTTTACTATTAATATTCGATAATAATTTTTATGTTTCAAAACTATACATGAATTGAGATATGATTCAATGCATTGTTCTTCTTACACGAAGAAAGCATGGTTTGAATAAAAGTCTCATGATACATAAGAGACCACTTTATAGTTGATTTTTTTTCCATTTCTATAAATCATGTAGTGTTCGTTTACTGGCACACACATTGTGAAAGAAAAATGGAGAATAGACATATTTTCTTTTACACACCAACAACGTTACATCTGCAACTACTGTTTTACAAACGTGGCAAGAGAGACGACTATGTTACAAAACATGGAAAGAGAGACAACTGTGTTACAGACGTGGAAAGAGCGACGACCGTCCAATGGCATCTCAATAGCGACGTAAACATGGCAATAACGACATCTGTTTGTATGACGTATGGCCGATTTTGTCCATAACATCTGTTTGTCAAAATTTCCTCTATTTTTCGACAGTATGGGCGATTTTGTCCATAACGTTGAAAATAGAACATCGAAAATTTTACAATATGTACTAGTGTGAGCCAAAATATGATATCATTACTACCCAAAACATCCCTATTAGGAGATCCAAAAATTTGTATGAGCTAAGAGAAAAATTGTCCAAGTACACGCAAAAGTATGTTCAATTGTTGGAAGGTAGCGATGACTTCCTTCTTCCTTTCCATATGCAAAGTAAATACCAAACCTTTTACAACCAAGCTTCGTATGGCACTTGGCCATATTCCATGCATGTGCCTAATGTTGAACCAAATTCTCTTTTTGTGGTAATAGTTATGTGATTTGCAAGTCTAAAATAGATGTTGCAAATCTTGGGTTGCTTATCCTTTCACATTTATTCATTTCTCCCAAACAATTGGTGGCACTTGTGCCATTTTGTGGTCCTTTTTTGTAGTTGGTTTGATTAATTGAATATTTTTAAATACAAACATAACATTTCCATGTATAGTATGTGCATGAATGATTATGCTTCTAGAAACTTTAACAGGAAAAACCTATTATATATCGATGGTCATCCACAAACTCATGGGAACATTGCAGGGTTCATAAATAGTTGTAGGTCATCATTATTTAGTGCAAATGGTTCCCTTGAGGAACACTCCAATGAAAAAGAGTTCTTTGATGCAGGAGCATCATAACCCCCATTCAAAATCTATTTTTTTTGAACCTTCCAGAAGGCAGCATGGCTGAAGAGACGAGATTTCCTCATCATTGATTGAGTTTGTTAATTAATTATTATCATATTTTAGAGTTTAGGGATTTTTAACATTATTGTAAAGGTATGTCGGATCTGTAGTGATACAATCCATTTATTTTCATGGTTATAAGTGTAAGCCTTTGGGCGTTTGAATGGAGGCCACCACCATGTAAAATCAAACAGGTCAAGAAGAAGGCCAGGCCCAAGAGTCCGACCATGTAATATCGAGCTCAAATCTTAATATAAATTTGAGTGTTTCATGTATTTGTGCTTTGACAGTTGTTATCTCTGTATGTGAATTAATGTGTTTAATCTTGTTGTTGTATATACAAACTTGTCTCATCCATGAATTTGAATGTATGTGATTGAGGAGAAAATAACTTGTTGCAGGCCACAAAAGTTATTGCAGGTCAGATTCGTGAGGAGCAACATTGTATTCCGATAAAGGAAAGGATTCACCATTGATCACATAATGGATCAAAGGTGATCCAATTTATGAATGATATTTCCATGATCCATTTGAGCAATATCGTGCTCATGAAAAATGATATCCGACCAACAACTAAAAAGAATTCAGAGTCATCAGATTGAGGAACCTGGAAGCATACATGTAGCATGTGCTGTCGAATATGAAAACCATCAGAGTGACATGGGAATACTGTCAGGGTAGGTGAAGCTCGTCATAATTTGAAGTCCATCAGAGTCCAAAATGGTATGGAGCATTTCCAGTAGGATAAAGTACGAGTTGGTCAGAGTTCAAATTCAGAGTGGCTCATTTAGAAGGGTCCGACAACAATATTCCGATAAGATAATTTTGATGGTCTTTCGGACATGAAATACTTCGATAGCATACAAGGAGTTTTATACCTCGATGTTATCAACACATGTTATAGCCTGAGGTCATATAGAAAGGACGATAGACCTACACCAGAGTTTGAAGTTCCTATTAACTTCACGAAGTGTATTGATTTGGGAACGACGAAGTTATGGCGAGATTGAGATACAATCCAGGGAACATGGATAAAGAGATAGTATGAGTTTATTTATACCATGGACATTTTGAGTCCATGTGTGGGATAGATAATCCACAGGCCCAAGGATCAAACTTGTTGAGTTCATGGATCTTCGGGACCCCTAGTTTCTTCCTTCATCATTCTTTATGAAAAGGAAGGCATCCAAATTTGTTTTTGTGTATGCAATACACAGTTTGTCTCCTGGTAACAAGTTATTAATAAACTATAACTTTCATAGACCACCAACTTCTCATCAAAAACACCTTGCATTGGGTCTACCTTTAGACATTCCCTTGGGGCGTAAGAAAAAAATAATCAATTGAGTAATTGTATTTTTGGATTTTCAATAGAATTAATTTAATGTATTACTTAATTTGACATTTGTTTTATAAAGTGGTTGGTTTCATGTTACAATCATTACATCAATGATGGGGACTAAGCACCCTATAACATCTACACATGGACTTTTGTTTTATTTATTTATTGATTTTGCTTAATATTTTTTATATTTTTAAAAATTAATACAAAATTAATTTAATTTAATATTCTTTTAACCTTAACAAATTAATCAAATCTAATACTTACATTTCCTTATGAGAAGATTCATAAAGTTGGTGGTGGAGAAAAAGATCATAAAGTCATTTAAACAAATTGTGCATATTAAAATTCATTATTATTAATGATTTCATTTTCATATTTAATAATTATAAAATTTTTAAAAATTCATTATTATTAATGATTTTGTTTTCATATTTAATAATTATGATAATAATATATATATCTTTAAATATAAAAATTATAAATTTAATTATGAACAATTATTATAACGTTGTCAATAAAATAAATGAGAAAAAAACATTTCATAAGAGAATTTTTTCTTTGTAAGCATGTTTAATCAACATATTGTATCTTGCTAGACAACAAACAATTCACCTTGAAGAATAATTAAACATTATATGGCATTATTGATTATAAGTTTTTGCAATTACAATCCAAAGTAAACGATTTCATAAAACTAAATGGGTAAACATTATATGACAACTCTAAATTCTAATGAGTGATACATCTTAAATTTAATTTAAAAATAGAGAAATCGTTAGCGTACTTATAATACATTTTATAAATCAAACAACAATAACATCAACATGATTTGAAAAAACACAATATACATGTGTTCTATATTGTTTATAGCACACCAGTGCGATTTAAAGCGCACTGGTACGGTTGTTACATAAAAATGCATCAAGAAACAATTTAATTTACAAAGTACATATACAAAATTCCACAATGAAAGTTTTGCGGAGGTTGTGCTTTGCGGAGGCAATCACTCTTCAACGCCTCTCATAATTTAGTGCATGGACTTGATCCTTTTCCACTTTTTCCATGCTTTGTGTCGCATCTCCTCCTCTACGGGATGCTCGACTTTATTCAAGATACCCTCCTCATCATTCTTGTAGCCATAATATGAATTGGTGTCAATTCACTTGTAAATTGCATACCAACACCTCCTCTTCTTCGCCTTAAGGGGGATTATTGAATAACTCTTTGAGGATGGGGAATAATTTCCTATCCCCAAAGTATTTTTAACTAGGGCCCTTGCTGGTGGCACCAAGAACATCGATCTCGTTCTCTTCCAAGTTTGTCACCTTGGCCCCTACTTTGGTATAATTAGGACTGCCAAGCTCTATGGCCAGATCTTCCTAGTGCCCCTTTTCTTTGTTCAACAAGAAATGACCTTGGTGGATGTCTTAATTATAATACTGTATCAACCTCAAGAATGACCTAAGGTCCATATTGCATATTTAAGAGAAGCTAAGAAACACATTTGGAAAAATAACTGATGATCCATAAGCTTTGGCATCACGCCTTATCGCTAAATATTAAGCATTTCCTTGGCCTCGATGTGCTCCTCCATGATATCTTTGCCTATGTACTTACTAAGAATCTCATGTTTCTTCTTCTCCACAACCATATGATCGATCACTTTCTCATTTGGAAGGGGCACATGGGAAACAAAATATCGCTCTCTCTATTGTTGGTTTCCCTTGTCCCACTCTCCCATTTCTTTCACCACATCCTCCTCTTCCTCGAATAGGGCCAAATTAATCACAACAAACTCCCCACTCTTGATTGTAAAACTAACCTCCCTCTAGATAGACTTGATCCTATGCCACTTCCTTTGTGCTTTGTCCCTCATCTCCTTCTCCGTGGGCCACTCAAATTTCTCCAATATACTGTTCTTGTCGTTTCTATCACCATAATAACTGACGTCAATTCACTTGTAAATCACATACCTAGACCTCCTCTTCATAATGATCGATGCTCTGATCATTATAAGTGTGAAAGTTGCAGGAATCAACAACAAAGAAAGAAGAACAATGTTGATCGTTGGATCAAAATGGAACCAAAATCCGACGACTCAGATCTTTTTTTGCGAGTCTGCTGTGCACCCCCCAAAAATGGCTAAATATCATATTCTATCGGTCAGACTCATATAAAGAATCACTTAAAAATTTCGAAGTATGGTTCGTTATAGAGGTAGCAGAAGTTGGGCATACATTTTGATGACATTCGAGAATGCATGTGAGTCTGCGAGTCCACAAACCCGAGAATAATCACTTAAATGTTTTTCTGCGTATAGGTTCATTATGGAGGTACCAATAGTTGTGCGTGAATTTCGATGACACCCGAGAAGATATGTGAGTCTGCGAGTCTGTGAAACCATCACATAAAATAATTCTAAGTAAAGTCCATGTTTGAAATGAATGAGGACCGTCCAATAAATGGTTGATTAAATCCAAACCGTGGATCTATCCAAAGTGCCTAGGAAAGCCAGGATCATCCACTCAATGCCTGATTGAAACCCAACTCTCAGATCGAGGTGCAATAAAGATCGTGGGAGGTTCATATCTAACCTTTCATCAGGATGATAGATCTATGGTGGAAATGTAGTGCGCATCACTGAAGTGAGAAGAGTTTAATGAGAAGGTAGACATTCACGTAGGTGGTTTGTAAATTACCATGGTAGACACATGGTAGCATCTTGTGAACATGGATACCTCGATAACAGGTTTCTAAAACCATTCTTTGATCTCTCGTGCTAGTAAGAAGGATACCACGATTGGTAAGTGGTAATCACATACATATTAATAAGCTATTGGTCACAAACGTCGGTTCTATGGAGTGAAGAACTTAGAGTCAGGGCTACGCGGGTGTTAAAATATCTAGTTAGACCATATTTTAGCCCGTGGTCTCGTGGCGAGTAGTAAAGTTTGGTTGCGTAGTTAAATTATCCCACGACGAAGGTGATAGATTGAGTTTGTGGCTCGTGGTATCATAAAGTAAGGACCTTTAAAAGGGAAAATACTTATCCGCAAGACTTAGCCTAACCAGGGTCACCCAATTACTTAAAAATGATAATAATAAAGGAATAATTTTTTTATTAGAACAACATTGTTGTTGAATAAATGAAAAGGTGAAATAGTTCATTATCAAAAGGATACAATGGTTCAAATTCATACACATATTGGAATATTATTTAAACATAAAGATATTATGAAAGGAAGATGTCTCTGTGGTCTAATTCAGAAGATCAAAACATAGACATAGTCTAAAGAAGAACTTGAAACATTCACATGAAGTGAGGGTGGAAGGGAAGAGCAAGGGAGGATGAATTCCTCTACATATTGAAGCCCGAAACATGGAGTTGATGCTTCCTCAAGTTGGTGCTTGAAAACAAGAGGATTGGAGTCATCTAAAGGTTGGAGATTGATCTACAGGGAGTTGGCGCTTCCTCAAGTTGGTGCTTGGAAAACAGGGGATTGGTTTCTCCTTGAGTTGGTGATCAAAATAAGAGAGATTGGTGTCTCTTACAAACTCTAACTTGTAAATGAAATATAGTTTTTATGATTGTTACATTTAAAATTCAGAGTTCTATATATTCTTGTTTATAAATTGTTAAAATTAATAAAGAATTAATTTAATTTGAGAAAAATAAGAAATATTGATTCAACCCCCCCCCCTCTTAGCATTGAATAACATTCCAACAATTGGTATCATAATAGTTTCCTTCACCACAGTCTAACCACTTGAAGGCAAATTCTGAGAAATCCAATGGATCAACAAGAAGGAATGTCTTCCAACAAAGAACCATTGTTCAAAGGAAATGATTATGCATTTAGGAGTATAAGGATGAAAAGTTATATGATGGCTCTTGGATGTGATGTTTGGCTGTCTGTGGTAAATGGTTACACTGCACCAACTACTACACCTTTAGATGATGTTGCAAATAAACTATGCAATGATAATTCAAGGGTTGTTAATGCAATTCTTGGTGGATTAGCAAACCCTATATTTGTAAAAGTGATGCATTGTAAATCAACAAAAGAAATTTGGAACAAACTTAAAGTCATCTATGAAGGAGATGGTAAAGTTAAGCAAGAAAAACTTCAAACATACAGAGGGATGTTTGAGAGTCTAAATATGAAAGAGGAAGAAAACATTGTAGAATATTTTCAAAGAGTGGATGAAATATTAAATTCAATCAGAGCATTAGGAGAAGAGCTAAAAGACAAAATTATTGTCCAAAAGGTGTTGAGATAATTACTAATGAGATATGATGCCAAGGTATCTACCTTGTAATATCAATAAGACCTTGACAAAATTACAATGGATGAACTTCATGGGATTCTTATAGCCTATGAAATGACAACTGAGTAAGAAAATTCATCAAAAATGGAAACAACCTTCAAAGCATCAAAATCAACAAAGAATCATGTGCATGTGCCAAATGAAAATCACTCAGACATATTAGATGTAGAAGAGGCCAATTTTATAAGGAAACTCTAGAAAGGGTCTAGGAAATATAAATGAAAGTTACCCCTCAAGTGTTTCAACTATGGCAAAGTTGAGCATTTTCCCTCTAAATATCCCTATCCCAAGTAGTTAGATAGTGATGATGAAGAACTTAAGAAGAGAAAAATTGGAAAAGAGAAGAACTTCTACAAGAAAACGAAAAACTTCTACTCCAAAGAAAACAATAGTTCATTTGACACGAGTGAAGATGACAAGACAAAACTTTTATTTATGGGAATAGAAACTCAAAATAATGTTGTTGATGATGATGAAGAAAAATATGAAGTTTAAGGAGAAGTAGACCTTGAAGGAGAACTTATTAGTTCTCTTGAAGACTGAGAAAATATAAAAAGAAGAACAAATCATTAAGAGAACAACTATTAGAACATGAAGAAAAACAAAAATCAAGAGAAAATGAAGTTTTAATATCCATCAAGGAATCATAACAAATCATTATTGACTTGAAGACTCAACTCCAAGAAGCCAAAATAATTGAAGAGGTCATAAGTAAACAACTCAATGAAAAACAATTAGACTATGAAAAGCTAAAGGTTGAAATTGCTTTTCTAAAAAGAGAACTTGAGAAAGGAAACAACCAATCAAGATTTGAAAACAGTTCAAGAATCTTGGATAATATTCTTAATAGTCAAATATCATCAAGCAATAAGTCAAGACTAGGTTATGATCAAAACAAATCTAAAAAAGGATCGAACTCTACATCTCAGGAAACTGGAAAAAATCCATAAATTTATGTAGATTCCCTTCAGAGCCCTTTCAACAAGAAAGAAAGAAAAATAAAGACTGATTCTAATCAACAAAAATATGCTCTCCCTTCAAAAGAAAATTAATATAGAAGGAATACAACTACAAGAAGAACCCCCCCCCAAAAGGTATCAACATCTCTTTCTTGGCTATTGTTACTCTTGCAATAATTTTGGGCATAAAGCATTACATTGTAGAGCTTATGGAAAGAACAATAATAAGGATGTTCAAATATATGGTTATAAGAACAACAAGAATAATAATAATCAAGAGAATAAAAATTATAATTCATTCTCTCCATTACAAGATTACATAGTTTAATGCTACAAATGAAACAATTATGGTCACAAAGCTAGTGATTGTAGACTACCAAAACATCCCATAAAGACTTTCAACATTCAAGAAGAAAAGAATAAGAAAACATGGAAATAAAAACAAATGAAAGAAAAGGAAATAGAATGAAAGTTAGCCCTATATGCTAAAGATAAAAAGAGTCAATGGTATGTTGACAGTGGATGTTCAAAGAAAATGACAGAAGATCAAGACAAATTCCTCAGTCTGAAAAGGAAAGAAAAAGGAAGAGTTACTTTTGGAGATAATGTCTCTGCCAAGATACTTGGAAATGGTACATTCCATCTAGGAAATACCAGAGCTAAAGAAGAAAATGTGCTATTAGTTGAAAATATGAAGCCTAATCTCCTCAGTGTGAGACAAACATGTTATCAAGGAAAAATACTCATATTTGACTCTAAAAAATGTGAAATTAGAAAAGAAGGCTCAAGAAAATTAGTGGTTGTTGCACCCAAGACACCAAACGATGTATATATATTAAACATAGAAGAAGATGAAAAATTTTGCATGAGCCAAATAGATGAAAGTTGGCTATGAAACAGAAGAATGGGACATATAGTTTTTGAACATTTGATAAAAGTTACTAAAAAGGAAGCTGTGAGAGATATTCCAAAGTTTATTAAACCTTCAAACTATGTTTGTAGGCACTGCCAACATGGAAAGAAGACAAGAGTAAGATTCAAGACAAAAAAAAATTCTACATCAAAACCATTAGAACTTGTTCACATTGACCTCTCTGGACCAACAAGAACTAAAAACATGCAAGGTGAACATTACTTCATTTTATTCATTGATGACTATAGAAGGATGACATGTGTATCTTTTCTTAAAGAGAAATTAGAGGCATTCAAAAAATTCAAAGCCTTCAAAGCACATGTTGAAAATGAGACTGATCTCAAAATCAAGTGCCTAAGATCAGACAATGGAGGGAAATTTACCTCAGATGAGTTCAATAAGTTTTGTGAAACTCATGGAATTAAAAGACACTTTTCAGCTCCAAGAACTCCTCAACAAAATGGAGTTGCTGAAAGGAAAAATAGAACTATCCAAGAAGTAGCCAGAACTATGTTACATGAAGCCAAACTCCTAGCTATCTATTGGAGAGAAGAAGTATATATGGAAATATATATACTTAACATATCACAACTTAGAGTTAACCATGACAACATACCATATGAGTTGTGGTTTGGCAGACCAACACCAGTAAAACACTTCATAGTCTTTGGGAGAAAATGGTATATAAAAAGAGATGATGATAATCTAGGAAAATTTGATTCCAGATCAGATGAAGGAATATTTCTTGGTTACTCATCCAATAAAAAGGCCTACAAATGCTACAATATGAGATTGCACAAAATTGTGGAAAGTGAAAATGTAAAGGTGGATGATCTAACATCGAGAAGAATCAAATTTAAAGACAATTCACAAGTTGATGAAAGAAGAAGAGATGATGATGAAGAAGATGAAACTGAAGAAATACAAGAAGAAGAATAAAAAAGTGAAGAAGAAAACAAAGAGGAAGCATCACCAAGACAAGAGTCAAAATCACCATCAAGAAGAGTACAAAGAGATCATCCTGAAATTCAAATCATAGGCAACAAAAGTGTTGGAGTTGAAACAAGAAGACGGCTAATATATGAATCAAAACAAGCAATGATCTCCCTAATAGAAACCAAAACATTTTCATAATATAGTAAAGATGAAGACTAGATTAAATCCATGAATGAAGAGCTTTATCAAATAGAGAAGAATCAGATCTAAGAACTTGTCCCAAGACCAAAAGACAAAAATGTGGTAGGGACCAAGTGGATTAAATTTTTTTTTTTAATGAAGAGGGTAAAATTATAAGGAATAAATAAAGATTAGTGTGCAAAGGATATGCACAAGTATAAGGGATTGCCTTTGAGGAAACATTTTCCCTAGTAGCCAGATTATAAGCTATCAGAATGTTCTTAGTATTTTCACGATTTAAGAACTTAAAATATATCAAATGGATGTCAAAACAACATTCTTAAATGTAAATCTAGAAGAACAAGTTTATATAGAACAACATGAAGGATTTATGTTATCCGAAAATAAAGACCATGTCTGCAAATTAAAGAAAGCATTGTATGGTCTCAAACAAGCTCCCAGGGCATGGTTTCCAAGACTTGATAATCATATACAACAACAAGGATACAAAATATGAGCTACTTGTTAGCACTTGGTAAATTTCCTAGAGGTTGAAACAGAAGAAATCTACAAAGGTAACTTTATCCAACCACTTTTAAAGATGGGATCTAGCCCTTCCAGCTTCAGAGAGGGATCTCTCTATATGATTTAACTATGTTTCCAATTTTAGATAGTAGGCTAGGTAAAGAAATAGGTCGTTTTTGTTGTAAGAGTGTTTTATGAATTGGTTGAGACAGTCTACAGATCCATTGGGCTATGGGGTCTGTGTTTTAATAAATATGAAATACAACCAGAAACGTGAAGGAAGACTTCCACAGGGCGAGATAATATACTCACTGGATCTTTTAGTAGCTTAGATGATGGACAAAAGAAAAGATGAGAAAGATAAATTCAACTAAGAAGCATTTAAGAATTTCTTAATTGAAAACACCAGAAGATAAACACTAAAAT
>JASDQU010502505.1:20020-37422 GCA_032191745.1 Picea mariana
CCATTTCCTTAGGGCATGCACTATGGCTGCCAACTCCAAATCATGAGTGGCATAGTTTCTTTCATGCTCCTTCAACTTCCTTAATTCATAACATATCACAAATCCATCTTGACTGAGGACTCCACCTAGTCCTTCATTACATGCATCTGTGTATACAATGAAATCTTCATTTGGGTCTGCGATCCTTAGTATTGGAGAACTTGTCAATAATTGTTTCAAATGTTGGAAACTCCTTTCACAGTCCGTCGTCCACTGAAACTTCTTACCTTTCCTTTGCAAGGAAGTGATTGGGGGTGTTATCTTCGAGAATCCTCCAATGAATCTCCTGTAGTATCCTGCAAGGCCCATGAAAGATATGACCTCTTTCACATTCTTTGGTGCTGACCATTCTCTAATGGATGCTACCTTCTCAGGGTCCATTGCTATCCCATCTTTTGAGATGATATGCCCCAAATAATGAATTTGTTTCTGATAAAATGAGCACTTGCTCAATTTGGCATATAACTGATGTTCCCTTAATACTTGCAACACCATCCTCAAATGATGTTCATGCTCTTCCTCTGAGTTGGAATATATAAGAATGTCATCCAAAAAGACAATGACAAACTTGTCCAAATACTCTCGGAAAACACCATTCATTAAGCACATGAAAACAACTGGTGCATTTGACAATCCAAACGGTACCACCGTGAACTCATAATGATCATACCTTGTCATGAAGGAGGTCTTGCTAATATCTTCTTCTTTAATTCTTACTTGATGGTATCCTGATCTGAGATCTATCTTTTAAAATATCCTTGCATCCTTCAATTGATCGAAGAGGTCATCAATCCTTGGTAGAGGATATTTGTTCTTAACAGTCACTTTATTCAATTGTCTAAAGTTAATGCACAATCTTAACGTTCCATCTTTCTTTTTCACAAGCAAGACTGGGGCACCCCAAGGTGATACACTTGGGCGTTGTTGGAGCCGCCTTTGTTTTTTAACCTGTTTTGATTTTCATATCTTAATGCTCGAAATTGAAAGATGGCTTTCATATTTTCCTTCATCTGTTCCAAAATCTCTGAAGTCTCATCACATGAGCGGCGACGGTTATCATACTCTCAAGGCGAGTTCTACTTTTCATTCAAATGATTTTTCCCTTGCTTTGCCTCGGAATTTCGTATGTCGGATGTTATAAATCACATAGTTCACAAGTCCCGAAGAGCGAAACGGTGAAATCACTTTAAAGTTTTACCCAGGTCAGTAGCGAGAGTAAAACTTTTCTACACTACGGTTAATCATCATCAGTGTTTCATGTCTCGACGTTTATTAACTCCAAAAGTCTTACTATCGTAACCTCGATAGCCGAAACTGCGAGATTCTTGTTTTAGTAACTCACGTTAATGATAAAGGTAAAAATCTTAGCCGCGGTTCAGCTCTGTCGGGAATTCGCAACTCGACGTATTTTCCTTTAAAAAGCTATACCTTTGAAACTCCGAGTCGCGATCTCACGATTTCACAACTTGGCATACGAAATTCCCAGAAACTATACCTTCGAAGCTCCGAGTCGCGAAGTTCCGATATAAATAATCACATAATTAATTAAGCACGTAATCATAATTACATTTTTTATTAACCAAAGACAATCATCACAATCTTGGGTGGTAGAGGTTCAAAGGGTTAAAGTGAAAACCCCTGATGCATCGAGTACCGAAAGATTAATTAAATTTGGAAAAACCTGATTAATTGAGCTAAGCCAGTATTTCCCGTGATTTGATGCATGCACAGTTTACGAGGTAGTATTAATTCTTCCTTACACCAACTGACATTTCGAACCGCCAAANCACTTTATTCAATTGTCTAAAGTTAATGCACAATCTTAACGTTCCATCTTTCTTTTTCACAAGCAAGACTGGGGCACCCCAAGGTGATACACTTGGGCGTTGTTGGAGCCTCCTTTGTTTTTTAACCTGTTTTGATTTTCATATCTTAATGCTCGAAATCGAAAGATGGCTTTCATATTTTCCTTCATCTGTTCCAAAATCTCTGAAGTCTCATCACATGAGCGGCGACGGTTATCATACTCTCAAGGCGAGTTCTACTTTTCGTTCAAATGATTTTTCCCTTGCTTTGCCTCGGAATTTCGTATGTCGGATGTTATAAATCACATAGTTCACAAGTCCCGAAGAGCGAAACGGTGAAATCACTTTAAAGTTTTACCCAGGTCAGTAGCGAGAGTAAAACTTTTCTACACTACGGTTAAGCATCATCAGTGTTTCGTGTCTCGACGTTTATTAACTCCAAAAGTCTTACTATCGTAACCTCGATAGCCGAAACTGCGAGATTCTTGTTTTATTAACTCACGTTAATGATAAAGGTAAAAATCTTAGCCGCGGTTCAGCTCTGTCGGGAATTCGCAACTCGGCGTATTTTCCTTTAAAAAGCTATACCTTTGAAACTCCGAGTCGCGATCTCACGATTTCACAACTCGGCATACAAACTTCCCAGAAACTATACCTTCGAAGCTCCGAGTCGCGAAGTTCCGATATAAATAATCACATAATTAATTAAGCACTTAATCATAATTACATTTTTTATTAACCAAAGACAATCATCACAATCTTGGGTGGTAGAGGTTCAAAGGGTTAAAGCGAAAACTCCTGATGCATCGAGTACCGAAAGATTAATTAACTTTGGAAAAACCTGATTAATTGAGCTAAGCCAGTATTTCCCGTGATTTGATGCATGCACAGTTTACGAGGTAGTATTAATTCTTCCTTACACCAACTGACATTTCGAACCGCCAAAATTTATGACATTAATTAGAAACAAGGCGAATCGACAAGTAAAGATTGGGTTTTTATTGCTAAATTTATATTTAAGCATGATTTGACCGATCTGTTCTTAAAAAGTATCGAGCTTTTGAATATATAGAGCTGTTATTTGTTATCACAAATTCATTTCTATATTACGCAGAGCACACTTTTCTCAGCGAACTAATTTCTGTATGTATACATATTTTTATTGCAAAAGAGCTAAAGCAGGATCCCCCACCATGGCCCCGCGAAAAGCGTCTAAAGCCAACATTGAGGTTTCGAGACAAGGTTTAGACAACGTCGCTGATACTTCACCTAGAAGTGTCGACTCTGTCCGGACTTGGTCATTTGTTTCTGATGTTCTACAGGCCGAATTAGTAGATTATTCTGATGATTCCAGTGACAATGGAAAAGAAAACCTAACCACCAAATATAAGATCGTCGTCCAATCTAGAATGCATAAAGTAGCGACCAGGCCATGACTGCTCCCTTACTAGGATATGGTCCAGTGGGAATTAGACCATGTGGACATACCAACCAGAACCATCATCAATGAACAGAAGGTCACCATCGAAACTTTCAGACCCAAACAACTACAGGCTATGTACAATTTGCCTACCGTATCGGACCTTACATACGATGCTGAATTCTTGGAGAACTTCAAACAAAAGGAATGTGTGCAATATGAAAAGACTATGTCCAGCTTAATCAGAGATTAGGTTTCACACCTTGTGAAGTTCAAGGCAGACAGTAATGGTGTATATGGGAGAGAGGACACCATGCATTTCTTTCTTCAATGGGTGCCTCTAATACATCAAGTCATCGAAGGCTATTCCTTCGACTGGGAGAAAATGCTATCTGATAGCTTGATCGGTCGAGTTACAGAGTATCGGGCGCAGAAAGAGAGCGGAAAGATTGCTTCATTTTTTATGTTCGCATACATTATGGATGCCGTGTGTTTTCTAACACCCTTTCCCTTAATGAGCTGGAGTTGGACTCCATCAGAGGCTGAGCCCATCCACATCTATCATTCAAAATTGTGGGAAAACAAAGCGGCAGATTTTGTATATGAAATCTTTAACTGGGTAATGGTACCGTTGCATGTCACTATTTTCGACCACCCGCCACCCAGGATCTCGGATAGTATAGTGATGAATTTGAGCGGTATAGACGACTGGTATGTAGAAGCTGAATTCTCATATCTCAGAGTTTTCAGGGCTTCTGTTCCCCCGCATGCATTACCATTATTCATACCCGACAAGGTGGCTTGTCGTGAGGTTGCTAGACCAACAATAATCAGTGGCATAAGCAAGGAGCTTAAGGGATATTCAAAGAAGGTATGGCCGCCTTTTCCTGTTCATTTAAATTCATATTCTTTGTTAGATTTCGGGCATGCTAAAGCTGAGACAGCAACCCTGAAAGACCTAAAATTGGTTCTTATTGAATTCAAGAAGCACGATCCACAAAGGGTCGTAAGTAATCATCTGGTCAGTTGCGGACTCAAAAGGTTCGAACATGAAAATTCACCCTCGGATGACATTTTCCGAGGCGCAAGATCTTATGCTGAGATTTTGGCTCGGATACAAACCCTAGCACCTGAAGAGAGGGCCGATGTTCTAAAATTCCAAGAACATTGATGCAGTTGTCTTCCCACAGTATTGCAGAGTGAGAATCCGAGTACGGCGGAGGTGAAACAAAAAGAAGCCGAAGGCTCCAAAGATGCGACACCCAGCCAAGAAAAACACCAAGACGGAGAAGAGAAAACTAAGAGTCCGAAAACAGAGATAAAGACTCTCGACCTGCCGAAAAAGAAGACTCCGGTTACTACTCCGGGGCAACCAGCTAAGCAAATCGGAGATCCCATCGCATCCATTACTCCCTTGCATTCAACTCAGAGAAATATTGATGCAGGGTGGATTTTAAATGAAGAATTGAGACCTATACGGATGGAAGAGCTCCCTCCAAATGAGTTCTTCTTTGATAAGAAGAGAAAGGTTGTGGTAAAGAGAGAATTATATCAGGAAGGGGAATCAACAACCAAGAAGTACAAAGTATTGATTGATGGGAAAGACAAGAAGAATGAACAGTTCGCAACAGAAATAGCCAGGACATTAGGGGCATATGCCACAGTGAATCAATTTTTAGTCGGGGTTTTGAAAAACCAGCTGAAGCGAAAAAATTACCTCATCAAAACCCTAGAAGCCAGACTAGCCACAGTAGAGGAGGTTGCCAAGGACCAGGCGAGTGTAGGGATAGAACAAGCAAGGTTGGCTGATAAAAGTGAGATAGAGCTGCTCAAAACTAAGCTCTAACAAGCAGAGTTGGTGGTTCAGAATGGTCAGATACAAGCGGGCCAACAAAAAGACTTGATCGAACAGCTACATGCTAGAGTGAAAATTGCCAAAAGTAAAGTTATATATATCGGGATGTTCCAGTCCCAGGCGATGGAGATTCGGAGCAGAGTTTCTGCAGCCCAGTGAAATTTACTCGCCAAGGTAGAGGTGATTCGGGACAACTGCTTACTTTTTAATCAAGTTTTGAAAAATTTATCTGTCAGAGAAAGAGAAGCTGGAGCAGCTCAGGTCGCTTTTCAAGAGGTTGTAATAGCTACAAACAACAGGGAATCAGGAAGTACTCCCAGGTTTTCCATTTCGGAGCAAACCAGAGGAAATATTTTATTAAAAGAATGGGAGCACAGTATCTCTGAAGGTAAGCTGCAAGCCAAGAGGGTAACAAAATCCTGAGAAGAGGCTTTTGGTTCTATAGATGGTAATCTGTTAGGAATTTATAGCGAAGGTAATGTTGAGACATTGAGTCAAATGAATATAGCGAAAATCTCACTTGATTTGAATGAAAAGGAAGAAAGAGATTCGACCGAGATCTCACAAGTAACTATGGCAGACATAGTTCAAATAGATAAATGTATGATTAAACCAAGTGTGCAATTGTGCGCTATTGACATCATAGATAGACAAATGGAAGAATGGTTGCCGCAATTAGCCCGAGATTGTGACTCTTTTGAGGCCAATTGTCAAGCAGAACCGTCAAGGTTGATATCTTGGCTAGTGGAAAGATGTGTTACTTGTACTGAGCATGTGAGAGGGCAAGCTTCTGGTACCAAATGAAGACAGAGATAAGGAAATGAAATGATTGTTCTCCTTCTTATCGTAACTGAAAATCTTGTGATGATTGAGATTCCATCTTATGTTAAACTGTATAAATATATCATAGAAAGAAGTAAAAAAGGGTTGGACCTTTTTGAGTCGATTGTAATAGAGGTTTTCTATCTTGAGAGTTAATATAAAGCAAATCCGAGGATTCTCAATTTCGTTACGACTGTGTTATGAGTTTGTTTCCTTGTATCTCATTTTCTATTTCATTTCATACTTGTATCTGATGAATGCTTCGCTATAATTTAGTACAACCTCTACTATAGTGAATGAATTCTGGTTTTCTATATTGTTTACTATTTTTTCTCTGTACCAGCTATCAGCAGGTGTAAGACTAGTCAACACTTTAGAATTCTATATATATTTTGTGCTTCATTGAGTTATTTCTTTACCTTTTTCTTCTTCTGTTTATAAGTGAGATTCTCCCTTGATAGGAGCCTTACATGATAGACAGCTTAATGTTTTCTCCCACCTCATACATCTTTATTAAAATATAACTCAGTTACGAGAAAGGGCTTTTGGTTTGCACCCTATCATCACTCCTGGGACTGTAAACTCTCTTTTATACGACCGAAATTGAGACAACATCTAAATTTCCCTGAGATTTTCTTATCATTCTGTTCCTCCATGACTGTCCCTGTAACAAAACAGCCTAATATCGAACCCGGACTATAAGAACAAACACATATTGCCTTAAATATTTTTGATACTATTCTTAAAACAACCACTACCCGGGTTGAACTCGAACGTTCATGGGCAGCGATTGAACATGGTATAAACATCCAGGAACAGTTGGAAGCTAGACAACCCCAACTCAGAAATCAGCCCTAGTTTCCCTTACCGAAGGTTGACGTTTCTTCCTTCTCTACCCTTTACTCACTTTCGGATGCCTAGACACTGTACTTCTAAGCCTTAAGTACAGACTTTGGAACAACATCTTTTTGGCGCCGTTGCCGGGGACTGAAGTTACGAAATCTTTTTCCCTGGGAAAATGACATTTATTTCATTGAAAGTGTCACCCTTTGATAGTGAACAAAGAGTGCACACCTTTTAAAGGCTTTCCAATCTTTCACTTGGAGACTCCATGATTAATAAGCTGGCATCCGGACGAAGGAATACCAAGCAAAATCTGGATGGTAAACAGACCACACTCGTTACCGATCTTGAGAAGATTTTAAAGACGAGAGGCTCTCTTAAGCCGACCCCTGCAATCTATCAGCCTAAATACCTACAACTTAAGACCAAGAGTTCTTCTAAACCTTCGACTTCACGCAACCCTCTCTTCGACACTAAGGATCTAACATCAAACTACTCTGAAGTTAGAAGCGAAACCCATCCGATAACCCCTGTAGAACATAAAGGAAAAAGTGTTGCAGAAAATTCATCTACTGCTAATATATCATCGACTCTTCAGTTGAATTTCGCAACCTCACACGGTCTCGAAGAATATTTCACACATCCAGCTTCCACACCCGTTGGTTCCCCTGACTACATCTCTTGCAAGTCCGAAGAGCCAAGCCCTCACATTCCTTACCAGTCATCCTCGGATTTTTCACCCCGCGAAGAAAGTAGAGATCCACTTTTAATCTTCCAAAACCCCCTTTATAACTTTCCACTAATAATGATGGCAGCCGCCGAAGGAGGAGGTGGAGGGGTTGTTGGAGGAGGAGGTGGAGGTGCTCCCAGGGGAGGAGCTGGAGGTGCTCCTGGGGGAGGATCTGGAGGCCAAGGGCCTTCCCCCCCTCCTAGAGTGTTTGCGAAAGTGGTAGCAAGATACGCTCCCTTGGTATTGCCCGTTCCTCTGCACGACCTTCCCGAAAATTATATAAAAAAATTGCCAAAATTCACTGGGGAAGGAGATCTGACCGCAACCAAACACATAAATTTCTTTGATCAATTCACAGACATCCTAGGTCTTGAACATGAGGACGTGTATTCGAGGCTTCTTGTACAAACCTTCGAAGGTCAGGTCCAAACTTGGTTTCGGAGTCTACCTACAGGATCTATCTTGTCTTATGATGCCTTGGAAGATGCTTTCCTTAGACAATGGGGTGAAAGAAAGGACCACCTATATTATTTAACTGAGTTTGGGTCTTTAAGAAAAAAGAATTCAGAAAGAATTATGGAGTTTATTCAAATATTCAACAAGCTGTATAACAAAATCCCAGCCAGGGTTAAACCGTCCCAACCCGCAGCCAAAGTAACTTTCGCGGGGGCTTTCGAACCAGATTTTGCACTCCTTTTGCGAGAAAGAAGGGGAGCCACTCTAAACCGAATGCAAGATGACGCTGTAGAAATTGAGTCAAATATGATGGCTTATGGTAAGCTTAAAGCTAAAGTAGAAACGGGAAACCGAGAAACTAGACGCTTTAGAGAACAAGCAGGGCTGTCAGGGTCTAATAGATACACAGATGACAAAGTAGACGATATGGCCAGGGTAATTAAGGAACTGTCTAATAAAATATCTAGAATGGGCTAGAACAGGGCAAAGCTGATTCTTTCGCCAAAAAGGATTTCAAGAGGGACCCCAACCTCCCGAACCAGCAAAGACAGATCAAAAATGAAGATAAAAAAATAAAAACTCCCCTAAAGAATGAAAATTTTATAGGAGCGAATGATCTCGAAGATTTAGATGATGATGTCACAAACTTTGGTGATGACTGCACATAACCATATCTGACTAGAGAAGATCATGAAAAATCTCTAAACACTCAACAATCGTCAGTTAAGGGTGAAGACAGAGATCATACTGACCTTCATAGCTCTCATGAAGAAACCAAAATGATAATGGCTGAGGTCCAACCTAAGTACAATTTGAGATCCAAGAGTAAGCCCATTTCAACTACTCAACCTAAGACAATTCTCCCAAGAGGTCAAACTTATGAGCCTACTCCGGAAGAAACCTTGCTACCTAACAACAAAGCGAAAGTAGTAAACTCACAAGAACTTGAGGTGGGAAAAGTTGAGACCCAAACACAAGGAACCAAAACAACTAATACAATTACACCTTCAACCAAGATCATGAGTAATAAAGCAGTCCAGACAAATAAGTCAGAAAGGAAGGATTCAAAAGTCCCAACTAGAGAAACAGACAAGGCGAGCGGAGTTTTCAGTTTCGAAAATGAGATAAATAAAATTAAGATACCAATTCCTCTGGTAGAATTAGAAAAAAACCCAGTTTATCGAAAGCAGATTACCAAAGTGATAGGTGTCTCAGAGTTAGAAAGCCAGTCCGACATTTTAAACCTGGAAGATGATAAACCCAACATCACTTTTGGTCCACATTTTGAAGGGGCCAAAGACACTGTTGCTCCCTTTTATATCACCTTAAATGTATACGATCAATTGCTACATAATTGCATGCTAGACTCCGGAGCCTCCCATAACGTGATGCCTAAAATTATTATGGACAAATTGGGTCTCCAGATCACCAGACCTTACGGAGATATTTACTCTTTTGACTCGAGAAGAGTTAAGTGTATGGGAATGATAAAGGATTTAGTAGTTACCCTGGCACAAGTCCCAGTTAAGAGTATCTTGATGGATGTGGTTATTGCTGATATTCCCCCCAAGTATGGCTTACTGTTGTCTAGGTCATGGGGAGCCAAGCTGGGGGGTTCTCTTCAACTGGATATGACGTTCGCCACAATTCCTGTGTTTGGTGGGCAATTTACTCGGTTGTACAGGGAGACGAGGTTAGCATATACAGTAAGCGACCCTCAAAATCCGAACAATTTCCCTATTTACATTGCAGATCAAGATTTAGGAAATTGTATTTTATCTTTTGATGATGGTTCAGATGGTTGCATAGAGGAAAATGATATAGATTATGAAGAGTCAGGTTACATGACCGAGGATATGTGTAGTACCGGTATCTGGAAAATGTTTTTTGACGGTGCCTCATCTTGCGAAGGGGCTGGTGCAGGAGTGCTTTTAGTGGCTCCTGAAGGAAAGTTCGTTGTTCCTTTTTCTTACAGACTGCAATGGGATATAGATTATACTAACAACGAATGTGAATATGAAGCATTGGTCTTAGGATTAGAGGCTGCCAGGAAGATAAAAATAAATAACCTAGAGGTATACAGAGATGCAGAGTTAATAGTCAAACAAATAAATCGACAGTACCAAGCCAAACATCCTAGATTAAGATCATACAGGAATTGTGCCTGGGATCTGATGGAAAATTTTTTCTCGTCTATAAATGTCCACTTCATCCCACGCACAGAAAACTTACATGTTGATGCATTAGCTAAAGCAACTTCAACTTTCACTCCTCCTACAACCTTTAAATTGAAGTATCATATAGAGATAAGACATAGACCATCTATACCAGATAATATCCAACACTGGCAGGTTTTTAAGGATGATGAACAAATTAAGAAGTTTCTTGAAGCAGTAGGTCAATTTTCTGAAACTCATGCAGACTAAGAAAATAAGAATGACCAGATATGGATCATGCAAGAAGGGGAGGATCCTCAAGATTTCCGAGACAAAATCGCAAATCATCGTATGCTGGTCCTAAAAAATAACCAGATTTCGAAGGGACTGATCCCTATGGAAAGACTGTTTGATCAAAACGACATACCTGTAAAATCCACCTTACAACCCCAACCAGAAGAGGTTGAGGACTGTGACATAGGAACCAAAGAAGAGTCCAGGATCGTTAAAATATCTAAACTTCTCCCCCCCTGAAATAAAGGACAAATATAAGGATCTACTCAGACAATTTAAAGACGTTTTCGCCTGGTCTTATGACGAGTTAAGAACTTACGACACTACCGTGATCGATCACAAGATACCTTTAAAACCCGGGGTCAAACCTTTTAGACAAAATCTTAGGTAGATCAACCCCATTTTATTACCTGTGGTCGAGAGAGAAGTGAAGAAACTTTTGGAGGTGAAAATTATAGTGCCTCTGAGATATTCTGACTGGGTGGCGAATCTGGTCCCGGTCAGAAAAAAGAGTGGAGAAATCAGACTGTGCGTGGATTTCAGAAATTTAAATAAGTCCTCTCTTAAAGACAACTATCTGCTACCTAAAATGGATCATGTGATAGAAAGGGTAGTTGGGGCGAATAGAATATCTATGATTGACGGTTTCTCTGGATATAATCAAATTGCCATGAATGAACAAGATAAAGAAAAAAACAACTTTTACTACTCCTTGGGGTACGTTCATGTATGATAAGATGCCTTTCGGTTTGATGAATGCAGGAGCCATGTTCCAACGCACTATGGACATCGCTTTCATCGGAGAGAGGGATAAGTTCGTAGTCATCTATCTCGACGATTTAACAGTTTTCTCCAAATCCAACGAAGAGCATCTGGTACATCTTAAACAAACATTCGAAAAATGCTAAAAGTTTGGTCTATCCTTAAACCCAAAGAAATCACACTTCGCCATGCAAGAGGGTAAATTACTGGGTCATATTGTATCTAAGGATGGAATTAAGATTGATCCTAAGAGGGCTGAAGCAATAGACACTATAAACATTCCCAGAAATGTAAAAGAAATTCAATCTTTCTTAGAAAAAATAATTTTTTTACGAAGATTTATCCCAAATTTCGCTGAAATTGTAAAATTGATCATAGATATGCTGAAAAAGAACAACAAAGTAAAGTGGAAAACAGAGGCCAAAGCGTCGTTCACACATATTAAGAAAGTAATAGCCGAGGCACTTGTATTGGCAAGTCCCGATTATCTGAAAGACTTTCTTATTTTTTCATTTGCCTCCGAACACACGATTGTTGCGGTGCTCCTCCAAAAGAACAAAGAGGGTTTCGAACAATTGATCGCCTTTTTTAGCAAGGGTCTCAGAGACGCAGAAATTAAATACAATATAATAGAGAAACAAGCGTACGCCATGGTAAAATCACTGAAGGCATTTAGAACATATGTATTGCACTCCAAGATCATTGCGTACGTACCAACCAGTTCTGTGAAAGATATTTTGGTACAACCAGACAATGACGGGAAAAGAGGACGATCGCTGGCCAAGATTCAAGAATTTGACTTGGAAATCAAACCTACTAAATTAATAAAAGGACAAGTCCTGGCCAAAATTTTGGCTGAATCAAATCTCAAAGCTCTAGATATAAACTGCCTACAGGGATATGAGAAAAATATGAATGTAAGCGAGCTTGATGAACCAACAAGTGCAATTAAGATCGAGGAGAAGTTTGTATCATCAGAATGGTACAGAAACATAGTATCCTACCTACTAAGTCTAAAATGCTCGAGTGAACTAGCACCATCAAAAGCCAGGACTTTAAAACTTCATGCGGTTAAGTATTGTATCGCCGAAAATCAACTATATTGGAAAGACCCGCTCGATTTCTTGTTAGTCTTCTTAGTCGAATCAGAAACATAAAGGGTTATAAGTGAATTTCTTGAAGGAGTTTGTGGAGGACATCACGCTTGGAGGGCCACAACTTACAAAATTCTAAGGGCTAGGTATTACTGGCCAAAACTCTTTTCAGACGTTAACGCCAAAGTCCGAGCCTGTAACTTTTGTCAGCTATTTGCAGGTAAATAGAAACTCCCGACGCTACCTTTAGTTCCGGTCAAAACTGAAGCCCCTTTTCGACAATGGGGGCTAGATTTCATAGGAGAGATTAATCTACATTCTAGCGCCCAACACAAGTGGATCTTAACTGCCACATACTACTTTACTAAATGGGTGGAATCTATTTCGACTAAGAGGGAAACTGACTCGATGGTAATAGAGTTCTTAGAAGACAATATCCTGTCAAGATTTGGCTGCCCCCGAAAGATAGTCACGGATAATGCCCAGGCTTTCAAATCTATGGCTATGATCAGCTTCTGCCAAAAGTATAATATCATTCTTGGCCATTCTACAATGTACTACCCCCAAGGAAATGGACTGGCTGAGTCGTCTAACAAGAGCCTGATCAATATAATTAAGAAAGTGTTGGATGAAAGCAAAAAGTCTTGGCATGTACATTTAAAGTACGCTTTGTGGGCGAATCGCATAGGCACTAAAAAGTCTATCGGCATGTCTCCTTTTCAGATGGTATATGGGACAGATGCGGTGTTACCAATAAATTTAGCACTCCCCATGATGAAGTTGTGGAAAGATCAGTAAGAAGAACCTAATCATGTCACCAGAAGGATAAACCAGCTAATCGAGGTTCAACAACACAGGGTCGAAGTAGATGAAAAGATGCAGAAGTATCAGGACGACATGAAGACATTATTTGACCGTAGGGCAAAGGACAGAGATTTCCTCCCAAGTGATTTAGTACTAAGGTGGGATGCAAGGAGGGAAGAAGCAACAAAACATGGTAAATTCGATCACCTCTGGTATGGGCCATTTAGAGTCTCAACTCTCGAAGGAAAAAATTCTTTCTTACTGGAAAATCTAGACGGTGAAATCCTTAACGTCCCTGTCAACGAGCATTAGCTGAAGCATTATATGACATAAACAGTCGCAAAAAAAGATTTCCTTAATTTTAGATTTATATATTCATATATAGAATTTTTACTTGTGTATATATATTTTCCATTTCACTTTGTTATTTTTATTTTCTTTCGTGAATTTTCGACACCTTTCAGATAGCCTCGATAACCTTCGTATTTTCCTTTTACAGGATTCCAGCTGCAAACAAAACAAGTAGGAGAAGTAAACTGAAAGTTGGTGTCAGAAATAAATCGGCTTAAAATAGGTGATACCAAGGATTTTTGATATTGTGCAAAGAAAATGAAACGATAAGGTAAAGGTGAGATTTCCTAAAAGACTTGTTCTGAAGGGCTATTAAAGAAAACCGAGGTAACCTCATTCAGACAGCAACATCGTCCGAACTAATGAATAACATAATGTTTCCTTGTTTAATCATTTACGAAAGAATAAGACAAAATAAACAAGTCACTCAAATTTAAGCAGTCGGTCAAAATAAAGCGCTCCCGAAAAAGATTTTGAAGAGTCAGTTTTGATTTTTTGACCTCAGCTTTTCAGTCCATAAATCTCTATCTGTCACCCTTTTCTGTTTTCGGGTTTACCCTTTAAAAATTCAACATCTTTCCGTTTTCTGCATACGTAGGGAGAAGATATTATGTTTCAACCTCGAGAGCTTCAAAGGAGATTGTGGAAAAAAGTGGGTCTTCATAACTCCTCGGTCCCTTGCTAAACAAAGTGACGCTTAAAGTGATCTTGACTTTCCTAGGTTTTTCAACAGTTTCAGAGGATTGAGGCTTGCTAAAATAGAACACCCCAAAAAAGTTATTTTCCCCTTTCTCCCTATGAACGAAGGTGTTGTGAAGGTTAAGGGAAGGTTGGTACCGAGTCATCAAAGTAAGTTGACAGACCTATAATGCAAAATATTACACAGATATCAGGCCTGATACAAACTGATTGCCCCCATCTTCATGCTCTAAAAAGCAAATTATAAGACAGGTGGTGAAAGGAAATTCAGGAATGATTGCCCCCATCTAGTCCAAGAGACGATGAAAAGAAATTCAGAAATGATTGCCCTCATCTCAACATTTAAATGCATAAATATATTTCGAAGTGGTGAAAGGAAATTCGGTAAAAATGGGCCAGATAACTTCACTGGGGTACTGAACAGGCTCACTGGCAGTGAAGCAATATTTGAGATATCTGTAAGGCTGTTATACATGAATACCACTCTACTCTGGTGACCAATTCTTTCCAAAACCTGATCTACATCCCAAGTTCAGACAGGGCTTCCTAATTGAAAACGTATAATTTTCTTCTTTTGATCCAAGCCGATAACCACACGATCTGTTGGGTCTCCTAGAACTGTTTTGATTGTCTTGAGGCAGACCTGAATTCAGTAATGGGAAGGAAGAAAGTTGTGAAAGGGACTACAACTAAGTTTAAAAAGTATCTGAGTTTTGAAAAGATTTTCAAAGGTAAAAAATGAAGTCCCTTTCCCCTTTAGCATCCTGTTCTCAAGAAATTTTTTGCTGGATTAAAGCCATTGACTCCATTTACCCAATATCGACACGTGGTCTACTGTTCTCCCCATCTTACAGGAAAACGAGATCCCTAGTTGGAGCCTATGTTGGAGCCACCTTTGTTTTTTAACCCATTTTGATTTTCATAAATCGAAAGATGGCTTTCATATTTTCCTTCATCTGTTCCAAAATCTCTGAAGTCTCATCACGCGAGCGGTGACGGTTATCATACTCTCAAGGTGAGTTCTACTTTTTGTTCAAATGATTTTTCCCTTGCTTTGCCTTGGAATTTCGTATGTCGGATGTTATAAATCACATAGTTCATAAGTCCCAAAGAGAAAAACGGCGAAATCACTTTAAAGTTTTACCCAGGTCAGTAGTGAGAGTAAAACTTTTCTACACTACGGTTAAGCATCATCGGGGTTTCACGTCTCGGCGTTTATTAACTCCAAAAGTCTTACTGTCGTAACCCTGATAGCCGAAACCGCGAGATTCTTGTTTTAGTAACCGGTGTTAATGATAAAGGTAAAAAGCTTAGTTGAAGTTAAGCTTTGTCGGGAATTCGCAACTCAATGTATTTTCCTTTAAAAAGCTATACCTTCGAAACTCTAAGTCGCGAAGTCGCGATCTCGCGATTTCGCAACTCGGCATACGAACTTCCTAGAAACTATACCTTCAAAGCTCTAAGTCGCGAAGTTGCAATATAAATAATCACGTAATTAATTAAGCGCCTAATCATAATTACGTTTTTTGTTAAACAAAGATAATCATCGCAATCTCGGGTGGTAGAGGTTCAAAGGGTTAAAGTGAAAACTCTCGATGTAGCGAGTACCAAAAGATTAATTAACTTTGGAAAAACCTGATTAATTGAGCTAAGCCAATATTTCCCATGATTTGATGCATGCACAATTTACGAGGCAGTCTTAATTCTTCCTTACGCCAACTGACATTTCGAACAGCCAAAATTTATGACATTAATTAGAAACAAGGCGAATCGACAAGTAAAGATTGGGTTTTTATTGCTAAATTTATATTTAAGCATGATTTGACCGATCTGTTTTTAAAAAGTATAGATTTTTTGAATATATAGAGTTGTTATTTGTTATCACAAATTCATTTCTATATTAAGCAGAGCACACTTTTCTCAGCGAACTAATTTCTGTATGTATACATATTTTTATCGCAGAAGAGCTAAAGCAGGATCCCCTGCCATGGCCTCGCGAAAAGCGTCTAAAGCCAACGTTGAAGTTTCAGGACAAGGTTCAGACAACATCGTTGATACTTCACCTCGAAGTGTTGACTCTATCTGGACCTGGTTGTTTGTTTCTGATGTTCTACAGGCCGAATTAGTAGATTATTCTGATGATTCCAGTGACAATGAAAAAGACGACCTAACAACCAAATATAAGATAGTCGTCCAATCTAGCATGCATAAAGTAGTGGCCAGGCCATGACTGCTCCCTTACTATGATATGGTTCAGTGGGCATTAGACCATGTGGACATACCAACCAGAACCATCATCAATGAATAGAAGGTCACCATCGGGACTTTTAGACCCGAACAACTGCAGGCTATGTACAAGTTTCCTACCGTGTCAGATCTTACATACGATGCCGAATTCTTAGAGAACTTCAAATAGAAGGAATGTGTGTAATATGACAAGACTATGTCCAGCTTAATTAGAGATTGGGTTTCACACCCTGCGAAGTTCAGAGCAGATAGTAATGGTATATATTCAATAGCTTCCTTGGAACCACAATTCAAATATATAGCTATGATGACCTGCAGATTATACAGGAGAGAGGACACCACACATTTCTTTCTTCAATGGGTGCCTCTAATACATCAAGTTGCCAAAGGCTGTTCCTTCGACTGGGCGAAAATGCTGTCTGATAGCTTGACTAGTCGAGTTACAGAGTATCGGGTGCAGAAAGAGAGCGGAAAGATTGCTTCATTTTTTATGTCCGCATACATTATGGATGCCATGTGTTTTCTAACACCCTTTCCCTTAATAAGCTGGAGTTGGACTCCATCAGAGGCTCAGCCCATCCACGTCTATCATTCAAAATTGTGGGAAAACAAAGCGGCATATTTCGTATATGAAATATTTAACTGGGTAATGGTACCGCTGCATGTCACTATTTTCGGCCACCCGCCACCCAGGATCTCAGACAGTATAGTGATGAATTTGAGCAGTATAGCTAACTGGTATGTAGAAGCTGAATTCTCATATCTCAGAGTTTTCGGGGCTTCTGTTCCCCCGCATGCATTACCATTATTCATACCCGACAAGCTGGCTTGTCGTGAGGTTGCTAGACAAATAATAATCAGTGGCATAAGCAAGGAGCTTAAGGGATATTCAAAGAAGGTATGGCCACCTTTTCCTGTTCATTTAAATTCATATTCTTTGTTATATTTCGGGCATGCTAAAGCTAAGGTAGCATCCCTGGAAGACCTAAAATTGGTTCTTATTGAATTCAAGAAGCACAATCCGC
>JASDQU010502505.1:39066-53800 GCA_032191745.1 Picea mariana
GATCCAAGCCGATAACCACACGATCTGTTGGGTCTCCTAGAACTGTTTTGATTGTCTTGAGGCAGACCTGAATTCAGTAACGGGAAGGAAGAAAGTTGTGAAAGGGACTACAACTAAGTTTAAAAAGTATCTGAGTTTTGAAAAGATTTTCAAAGGTAAAAAACGAAGTCCCTTTCCCCTTTAGCATCCTGTTCTCAAGAAATTTTTTGCTGGATTAAAGCCATTGACTCCATTTACCCAATATCGACACGTGGTCTACTGTTCTCACCATCTTACAGGAAAACGAGATCCCTAGTTGGAGCCTATGTTGGAGCCACCTTTGTTTTTTAACCCATTTTGATTTTCATATCTTAATGCTTGAAATCGAAAGATGGCTTTCATATTTTCCTTCATTTGTTCCAAAATCTCTGAAGTCTCATCACGCGAGCGGTGACGGTTATCATACTCTCAAGGTGAGTTCTACTTTTTGTTCAAATGATTTTTCAATTGCTTTGCCTTGGAATTTCGTATGTCGGATGTTATAAATCACATAGTTCATAAGTCCCAAAGAGCAAAACGGCGAAATCACTTTAAAGTTTTACCCAGGTCAGTAGTGAGAGTAAAAATTTTCTACACTACGGTTAAGCATCATCGGGGTTTCACGTCTCGGCGTTTATTAACTCCAAAAGTCTTACTGTCGTAACCCTGATAGCCGAAACCGCGAGATTCTTGTTTTAGTAACCGGTGTTAATGATAAAGGTAAAAAGCTTAGTTGAAGTTAAGCTTTGTCGGGAATTCGCAACTCAATGTATTTTCCTTTAAAAAGCTATACCTTCGAAACTCTAAGTCGCGAAGTCGCGATCTCGCGATTTCACAACTCGGCATACGAACTTCCTAGAAACTATACCTTCGAAGCTCTAAGTCGCGAAGTTGCAATATAAATAATCACGTAATTAATTAAGCGCCTAATCATAATTACGTTTTTTGTTAACCAAAGACAATCATCGCAATCTCGGGTGGTAGAGGTTCAAAGGGTTAAAGCGAAAATTCTCGATGTAGCGAGTACCAAAAGATTAATTAACTTTGGAAAAACCTGATTAATTGAGCTAAGCCAGTATTTCCCATGATTTGATGCATGCACAGTTTACGAGGCAGTCTTAATTCTTCCTTACGCCAACTGACATTTCGAACAGCCAAAATTTATGACATTAATTAGAAACAAGGCGAATCGACAAGTAAAGATTGGGTTTTTATTGCTAAATTTATATTTAAGCATGATTTGACCGATCTGTTTTTAAAAAGTATAGAGTTTTTGAATATATAGAGTTGTTATTTGTTATCACAAATTCATTTCTATATTACGCAGAGCACACTTTTCTCAGCGAACTAATTTCTGTATGTATACATATTTTTATCGCAGAAGAGCTAAAGCAGGATCCCCCGCCATGGCCTCGCGAAAAGCGTCTAAAGACAACGTTGAAGTTTCAGGACAAGGTTCAGACAACATCGTTGATACTTCACCTCGAAGTGTCGACTCTATCCGGACATGGTTGTTTGTTTCTGATGTTCTACATGCCGAATTAGTAGATTATTCTGATAATTCCAGTGACAATGAAAAAGACGACCTAACAACCAAATATAAGATAGTCGTCCAATCTAGCATGCATAAAGTAGCGGCCAGGCCATGACTGCTCCCTTACTATGATATGGTCCAGTGGGCATTAGACCATGTGGACATACCAACCAGAACCATCATCAATGAATAGAAGGTCACCATCGGGACTTTCAGACCCGAACAACTGCAGGCTATGTACAAGTTTCCTACCGTGTCAGATCTTACATTCGATGCCGAATTCTTAGAGAAATTCAAATAGAAGGAATGTGTGCAATATGACAAGACTATGTCCAGCTTAATTAGAGATTGGGTTTCACACCCTGCGAAGTTCAGAGCAGATAGTAATGGTATATATTCAATAGCTTCCTTGGAACCACAATTCAAATATATAGCTATGATGACCTGCAGATTATACAGGAGAGAGGACACCACACATTTCTTTCTTCAATGGGTGCCTCTAATACATCAAGTTGCCAAAGGCTGTTCCTTCGACTGGGCGAAAATGCTGTCTGATAGCTTGACTAGTCGAGTTACAGAGTATCGGGCGCAGAAAGAGAGCGGAAAGATTGCTTCATTTTTTATGTCTGCATACATTATGGATGCCATGTGTTTTCTAACACCCTTTCCCTTAATAAGCTGGAGTTGGACTCCATTAGAGGCTGAGCCCATCCACGTCTATCATTCAAAATTGTGGGAAAACAAAGCGGCAGATTTCGTATATGAAATCTTTAACTGGGTAATGGTACCGCTGCATGTCACTATTTTCGGCCACCCGCCACCCAGGATCTCAGACAGTATAGTGATGAATTTGAGCAGTATAGCTAACTGGTATGTAGAAGTTGAATTCTCATATCTCAGAGTTTTCGGGGCTTCTGTTCCCCTGCATGCATTACCATTATTCATACCCGACAAGCTGGCTTGTCGTGAGGTTGCTAGACAAATAGTAATCAGTGGCATAAGCAAGGAGCTTAAGGGATATTCAAAGAAGGTATGGCCACCTTTTCCTGTTCATTTAAATTCATATTCTTTGTTAGATTTCAGGCATGCTAAAGCTAAGGTAACAGCCCTGGAAGACCTAAAATTGGTTCTTATTGAATTCAAGAAGCACAATCCGCAAAGGGTCGTAAGTAATCATCTGGCCAGTTGCGGACTCAAAAGGTTCGAACATGAAAATTCGGCCTCAGATGAAATTTTTCGAGGCGCAAGATCTTATGCTGAGATTTTGGCTCGGATACAAACCCTGGCACCTGAAGAGAGGGCCGATGTTCTAAAATTCCAAGAACATCGACGTAATTTTCTTCTCGTAGTATTGCGGGGTGAGAATTCGAGTACGGCGGAGGTGAAACAAAAAGAAGCCAAAGGCTCCAAAGATGCGACACCCAGCCAAGAAAAACACCAGAACGGAGAAGAGAAAACTAAGAGTCYGAAAACAGAGATAAAGACTCCTGACCCACCAAAAAAGCAGACTCCGGTTACTACTCTGGGGCAACCAGCTAAGCRAATCGAAGATCYCATCGCATCCATTACTCCCTTGCAGTCAACTCAGRGAAATATTGACGCAGGGTGGATTTTAAATGAAGAATTGAGACGTATAAGGATGGAAGAGCTCCCTCCAAATGAGTTCTTCTTTGATAAGAAGAGAAAGGCTGTGGTAAAGAGAGAATTCTATCAGGAAGGGGAATCAACAACCAAGAAGTACAAAGTATTGACTGAAGGGAAAGACAATAAGAATGAATAGTGCACGACAAAAATAGCTGGGACATTAAGGGCATATGCCACATCGAATCAATTTTCAGTTGGGGTTTTAAAAAACCAGCTGAAGCGAAAAAATCGCCTCATCAAAACCCTAGAAGCCAGACTAGCCACAACAAAGGAGGCTGCCAAGAACCAGGTGAGTGTAGGGATAGAACAAGCAAGGTTGGCCGATAAAAGTGAGATAGAGCTACTCAAAACTAAGCTCGAGCAAGCAGAGTTGGTGGTTCGGAATGGTCAGATATAAGCGGGCCAGCAAAAAGACTTGATCGAACAACTACAAGCTAGAGTGGAAATCACCGAAAGTAAAGTTATAAATATCGGGATGTTCCAGTCCCAGGTGATGGAGATTCGGAGCAGAGTTTCTGCAGCCCAGTGAAATTTACTCGCCAAGGTAGAGGTGATTCGGGACAACTGCTTACTTGTTAATCAAGTTTTGAAAAATTTATCTGTCAGAGAAAGAGAAGATGGAGCAGCTTAGGTCGCTTTTCAAGAGGCTGTAATAGCTACAAACAACAGGGAATCGAGAAGTACTCCCAGATTTTCCATTTCAGAGCAGACCAGAGGAAATATTTTATTAAAAGAATGGGAGCACAGTATCTCAGAAGGTAAGCTGCAAGCCAAGAGGGTAACAAAATCCTTAGAAGAGGATTTTGGTTCTATAGATGGTAATCTTTTAGGCATTGATAGCGAAGGTAATGCTGAGACATTGAGTCAAATGAATACAGCGAAAATCTCACTTGATTTGAATGAAAAAGAAGAAAGAGATTCGACCGAGATCTCACAAGTAACTATGGCAGACATAGTTCAAATAGATAAATGTATGATTAAACCAAGTGTGCAATTGTGCGCTATTGACATCATAGACAGACAGATGGAAGAACGATTGCTGCAATTAGCTCGAGATTGTTACTCTTTTGAGGCCAATTGTCAAGCGGAACCGTCAAGGTTGATATCTCGGCTAGTGGAAAGATGTGTTACTTGTACTGAGCATGCGAGAGAGCAAGCTTCTGGTACCAAATGAAGACAGAGATAAGGAAATGAAATGATTATTCTCCTTCTTATCGTAACTGAAAATCTTGTAACAATTGAGATTCCATCTTATGTTAAACTGTATAAATATATCATATAAAGAAGGAAAAAAGGGCTTTACCTTTTTGAGTCGATTGTAATAGAGGTTTTCTATCTTGAGAGTTAATATAAAGCAAATCCGAAGATTCTCAATTCCGTCACGACTGTGTTATGAGTTTGTTTCCTTGTATCTCATTTTCCATTTCATTTCATACTTGTATCTGATGAATGCTTCACTATAATTTAGTACAACCTCTACTATAGTGAATGAATTCTAGTTTTCTATATTGTTTACTATTTTTCCTCTGTACTAGCTATCAGTAGGTGTAAGACCAGTCAACACTTTAGAATTCTATATATATTTTGTGCTTCATCGGGTTGTTTCTTTACCTTTTTCTTCTTCTGTTTATAAGTGAGATTCTCCCTTGATAGGAGCCTTACATGATAGACAACTTAATGTTTTCTTCCACCTCATACATCTTTATTAAAATATAATTCAGTTACGGGAAAGGGCCTTTGGTTTGCACCCTATCATCACTCTTGGGACTGTAAACTCTCTTTTATACGACCGAAATTGAGACAACATCTAAATTTCCCTGAGATTTTCTTATCATTCTGTTCCTCCATGACTGTCCCTATAACAAGACAGCCTAATATCAAACCTGGACTATCAGACCAAACACATATTGCCTTAAATATTTTTGATACTATTCTTAAAACAACCACTACCCGGGTTGAACTTGAACGTTCATGTGCAACAATTGAATGGGATATAAACATCCAGGAGCAGTTGGAAGCTATACAACCCCAACTCAGAAATCAGCCCTAGTTTCCCTTACCGAAGGTTGATGTTTCTTCCTTCTCTACCCTTTACTCACTTTCGGATGCCTAGACACTGTACTTCTAAACCTTAAGTACAGACTCTGGAACAACAGGCGTATATACACTTTCTTCAGAAGTTTTTCAAGCTGCATTTGCAACTCCTTCAATTCTGGTGTACTCATCCTATAAGGAGTCTTTGGTACTGGTGTTGCTCTAGGAATCAAATCTATAGAGAAATGAATGTCTCTCCTTGGGGGTAGTCCTGGTACTTCCTTGAATACATCTTCAAACTCTTTCAGGACTGCATAATTCTCTAAATTTGGCACCTTGTCTTTAGGTGTCTCCTCCATATGAGCTGCAAATATTTGACATCCTCTTCTATAACATTTCTTCAGCTGTAATGCTGAAATTTCTCTAATGGTTACTGCCCTGAGAATTCCTTGCACTTTCCTTTGGTTCCCTTCTTCATCCAAGCAAGTGAATGCTTTGTTATGACAATCCAATAGAGCATGATGTGGGTCCAACCAATCCATCCCAATTAAACCGTCATAGGAACCTAAGGGTAAGATGTTCAAATCTTCCCTGGTATTTAGTCCATTCATGTCTATGAGGTAGGACTTAACCATCTCATTAAATTTTCTTCTGGATCCTATAGCCAGTTGCACCAAATAGGATTTCCCATGCTTGCTTCTTGGTAACTCCAAACTTTCCACCATCTTTGGGTCTATATAACTATGGATAGATCCTGAATCAATTAAAATAGCAAGGGTTTGGTTGTTGATCATACCTTCCACTTCAATCATGTGGGACTGATACGCGCACAAAATGATGTCTAAATAGCTCACTAGCTTAAATATACTTGGATTATATTTAAATTTGGGATCGGCTGAGGGATATTACAATCCCCTCCCCTTATTTATGCACTGTCCTTAGTGCATCATGTACCCATATACAACAAAATTCTCAAAATTCTTCAAAAAGATGTGGGTATTCTATCCACATTGCATCCTCATGCTCCCAAGTAGCGTCTTCAGGTCTGTACTAGGTCCATTGGACCTTTACAAGCCCTATGGCTCGATTCCAGAGTTGTTTGATTTTTTGATCCAGGATGCACACCGGATGCACTTGGAAAGCACCTTCTTGCTCCACCTGAATAACATTCCAATCAATAACATGATTAGCATTGGGTATATATTTCTTTAGCAATGATAAATGGAAGACATTATGAACAGACATAGATGCAAGCAATGCAATCATATAAGCAACTGGACCAATCCTTTCTAGGATTTCAAATGGTCCACAAAATCTGGCTCCTAACTTGGTGTAGCTTCCCAGCTTCAGAGAGCTTCTGTTAGCTTTCACTTTCAGGAAAACATGATCACCCACTTTGAATTCTCTATGGATTCTGTTTTTATCAGCATAACTTTTCTGTCTGTTTTGGGCAGATTTCAAATTCTGCTTAATTTTTAACATTTGGTCCTCCATCTCCTTGAGCAATTCTATCCCGACTATTGCTCTATCAGCTGGATTATCCCAACTTACTGGAGTATTGCACCTTCTGCCATAAAGTGCTTCAAATGGGCTCATTTTCAATGATGCCTGATACCCATTATTGTAAATGAATTCTACCAAGTGTAGGTAGTCTTCCCATTTCGATGGTTTGTCCATCACATACATTCTCAACATATCTTCTATCACCCTATTCACTCTTTTTGTCTATCCATCAGACTCAGGATGATAAGTTGTACTAAAGTTTAGATTCGTTCTGAATCCTTTGAACAATCCTTTCTAGAAATTCGAGGTGAATTTCGGGTCTCTGTCTGACACAATTGTTTTAGGAATTTCGTGCAATCGTGCCACTTCCCTCATGAAAATATCAGTGACATCTGCTGCCTTGTGAGTAGTTTTTAGTGGAATGAATGGGCAGCTTTTTTAAGCCTTTCCACCACTACCATAATTGAATCACGTAGCTTTCCTGTTCTGAGCAATCCCGTAATAAAATCCATTGTCACCACTTCCCACTTCCATTCAGGAATGGGCAAATATTGCAACACTCCTGCTAGGTGCCTATGCTCTGTTTTAAATTTCTGGCATTCCATACACCTAGCAATGTATTCTACAATTTCTCTCTTAATACATGGCCAAAAGTATTGGCTCTTGACCACTGTTATGGTTTTCTGATATCCGAGGTGCCCTGCATAAGGAGTATTATGCATCTCATGCAAAATTATATGTTTCAAGTCCCGAACATTTGGTACAAAAGTTATGTTCTTGTGCAGCAGTATTCCATCTACTCCCAACTTATAAATATCCATCTTTCGAAGTATCTTACCCTATTGTAGCATTGCTACCAATTCTCTATATTGCAGATCTGTATTTACAGCCTCCATAATTTTTCTTTTAACATCAGTCTAGTACATGCTAATGGCTATAGCACATAGTTCATGCACCCTCCTATTGAGTGCATCAACCACTTTATTTTCTTTCCCTTTGATATGATTTATATCAAAGTTATATTCGCTTCAAAATTCTAACCATCTGCTTTGTCTAGCATTTAGATTTCACTGATCAAATAAATATTTCAAATCATTGTGGTCCGTTCTTAGCTCAAACCTCTTTCCCATGAGGTAGTGTCTCCATTTCCTCAGGGCATGCACTATGGCTGCCAACTCCAAATCATGAGTGGCATAGTTTCTTTCATGCTCCTTCAACTCCCTTGATTCATAACATATCACAAATCCATCTTGACTGAGGACTCCACCCAGTCCTTCATTACATGCATCTGTGCATATTGTTAGTGATATTTCTTGTAAGGGGGTTAGAATGCAAAAGAATGGGTTAAAAACCCACTTGTCCTAAGTTTTGAATGCTAATGCGCCCGTGGTAAGCGACAAGAAAGTCTGGGCGGCAGAGATTCGTGCGCCCGGATCAACGATGCATATAGGATTCCAGACCCCCCCGCCTTTCTACCTTTAAGCGGGGGGGTCCGGAATCGGGGGCGCATCTCTTCAACGGTCCTGATCGGAGCGCCCGGATTAACGACGCTCAAGGCATTTCCGGACCCCCCTTTCCTTTCTGCCTTTAAGCCGAGGGGGGGGGTCCGGAATCGGGCGCATAACTTCCTAACATCCGAGATCTAAGTGCCCGGATCAACGGCGCTCGCGTGATCCCATCCTTCTCAGCTACTCTATGTTTAACTAACATGGGCCCTTCCCCCGTTATGTCATCTTCCTGAGCCGCCTCTCCCCTGTTGCCATGTGTCATCTGTCTATCTTCGCTTTAGTCCAGGTGGTCCTTTCTCTATCTCATCATTCATTTACCACCTGCCATGTGTCCCTCTCCTTTCCACGATAGCCTCCACCAAAGAGTGCCCCTTATATCTCATCACCTGCCCCCTCCGCTTATCACCTTCCGCCATGTAGCTTCCCCTGTCACCTCCCTCACACCTCATCACTCCTTATTCCACCCTCACGGCTTTGGTGCCACCACCCCTCATTATGCGCTGATCCTTCGCACCTGCCTCCATGCATATTCATCAGGCCAATCAGCCAACCTAGGTGGCAGCACGAGGGGCCTTCCATGTCATAAGGGTGCTGAGTTGGCCGGGCTGTCCTCAATCCCAATAAAGCAGTTATTGAAGCAGTTGGTGGTGGTTAGACATCGCCTTCGCCATAATGGGAAAGTCCGGCGACGAATTAAAGGCACGTCGATTCGCCCATGGAGCTGTCAGGAGTTTGATTGCATCCGTCGTTGGTCCACGGTTATTCAGAGATTGCAGGTGCATATGGTCAGAAGCCATGCAGATGCAAAGTTTAATGCAACATCTTGGTTTTGTTGCTGTTGTTGTTTTGAGTATATGTAGGTGTTTCTGCCATTTTTGTATCTATCAATGGCAGAGTAGAGTTCCCAGTTGTAAAGCTTTAATGAAGCCCTGTTATCTCTGGTTATGTATGAACTCTTGAGACTTCTTGCCTTATGAATGATAGTTTCTTTCATGTCTTTGTTCAAACTATGTTAGAGCTGCTCGGAATTGGAGAATCCAGTCGAGTTGCAATTGTTATAGGATGATGTAGAATTTGATCACTGTGGCAGTCACATTGCCTCTAATTAGTCCTTGTGACTTTCCTAATGCTGAACGACTTGGAATTGGAGAATCCAGTCAAGTCCCTTCTTCGGTATCTCGAAACCCTGAACCAGAGGATCTCGCTTTAAGAGTTTTTCTTCTACAAATTACCGAAAGCCTATCACCCGAAGTAGTTTGTTCACTCTTCTTATCAAATCTTCCACCTATTCACCTTTTAATCAACCCACTGATTGAAGTTAGATCAAGACCTCCTTTGTTTCATACATGCCGGACCCAGTCTCTGAGTTAGAGTGACATTTCCCCGAGTCTCTGTCCATTTGATCACCCATAAAAAACCACTGTGACATAAAACTGATGGGCGTCGGGCTCTGCTCCTGCTAGCAATCCAGGAGTGACTTCCATCGCCAACATTTATGGTGCCATTGCCAGGGACGAAGTTGAATATATTCCATGGGATTGAACGACAACGATTAGTTGATTCTGAAGGTGCATCAGATATCAGAACTATTGAGATTGTTGCTATGCACCTGGCGACTCCATTGTGACGACTTCGCTAGGGAGAACCTGCTCTATCAATTGTGGCTTTCAGAGGCAGACACATGCGGTCTCATCCACAACTGCCCCTAGCTACACCTGAAACCGATCCAGAGGTGGTTCTCAGAAAAGGAAAGGCCCCTGAAGAAGAAGCTTCCACCGTCGAAACAGGTAATCCACCATCTCCTTCTGTAAGAACTCCGTTTTCTCCCCCTCAGTTTCTTGATAGACCTCCTTCACAAGTTTCCCGTTTCCTGAATTTTGGGAGTGTTCCTGCTGAGTTTTCTCCTCCTGGTATGGGATTGGAGGGAGAAATCCTTGTCACTCCCCTCTCCTCTGAAGCTGTACCTTGGCGTAGACCTAGGACCATTGAAGATTTCCCCACTCCTGCACAAGGAGGAGCACCTGCTGACTTGAGCTCGTTAGCTTTCTCCTTAAATCCTCTCTTGTTTCCCACTCCCATTAAGAACTCATCCTTGGTCACCCCTTTGCGAACTCCTTCTCCTCCAAATTCTCCTCCACCTAATATTCCTATGGCCGGTGCCAATCCCCCTCTGAATAGAATGGACGCCATAGTTGCTGCTAGGTATGCTCCCTTGATCTTACCTCATCCCTTGAATCCTTTCCCTGCTGGAGATTACTTGAAATATATGCCCAAGTTCACCAGGGAAGGGGACATAACTACGGAAGAACACCTGTCTGCTTTCTACAATTATGCAGACAACCTGAACATTGGAGATGAAGATGTCTAGATGAGGGTTTTTGTCCAGAGCCTGGATGGTGAGGTAAGGAAATGGTTTAGAGGATTAGCTCCCGGATCTATTGCTGGAATTGAAGCCCTGGATAATGCTTTCCTGAGGCAGTGGGGAGATAAGAAGGATTTCATGTATTACATGACAGAGTTTGGGTCGTTGAAGAGAAAGGAAGAAGAGTCTGTCCCCGACTTCTCCAAAAGATTTAATAAAATGTACAACAGAATCCCTGCTGAGATAAAACCCTCCGAAGCCTCTGCAATGATCACTTAYTCCAGCGCTTTTGATCCTGATTTCTGCCTACTGCTGAGRGAGAGAAGAGATRCTACGCTGKCCCACATGCAGGATGCAACCATGGAGGTAGAATCTAACATATTGGYTGTCAACCRACTCAGAAACATAGGTGATAGAAGTACATCCAAGAACAGGCCTGAAGCTTCCTCATCCAGTTCCTCTCCCCTGCCCCATCAGACAGATGAGACAGCTAGAGCGATAAAATCGCTTGCTGCCAAGATGGAGAGGTGGGAATTAGAGGGGAAGCCCATGTACAGAAATCCCCAGAACACTGATAATAGAGGTTTCAGACGACCTGCTAATAATATGCCTCAGGCTTTCCCAAGGGAACAAAGGGGAAAGGATAGAGAAGATCAAAGGGTTCAAACCCCCCTCCAAAACAACTTAGTTGATCATGAGGAAAGAGAGGAAATAGACGAGTTTGGCCTTGAGATTCACTGTATTGAAGAAACTCCCACTTTTCCCCATTTGACACAGTCCGCATATGAAGAATCCCTGATGAGCGCTCAAATTCATGAATTGGGGAAAGAACAAAGGGTCGGTCACACTTCTAACAGATATAACCTCAGGTCAAGAAAGAAAGAAGGAGGCTTTGACAGCCAAGACCATCCCCTCATAGCAGATAGGCCTACTAAAACTGCAGCAGCCACAACTAAAGAAAAGAAGACCCAGAGTGCTTCGCCAGCAGCCAAAGAGCCTGTCACTGAGGTAAGAGAAGCTCCTAAACCTACCCCCTCTTTCAATTTTGAGCATGAGATTCAGAAGATTAGGATTCCTGTACCTCTCTCTGAGCTAGTTAAAAATGAAGACTTCAAAAGGTCCCTCTCCAAGTTGCTACAATCTGAATCCCCCCAGCCTCCCTCTGACTCAATAAACCTTCAAGATGAAAAGCCTGCAGTCATCTTAGGTCCCATGGTAGAGGATAGAGATGATTCATCCCCTCCCTTCTACACATCCCTGAATATACATGATAAAGTGTTGCATAACTGCCTCATGGACTCAGGGGCTTCCCATAACCTTATGCCCAAAATAGTAATGGAAGAGCTGGGATTAGAAGTGACCAGGGCCTATGATGATTTATACTCTTTTGATTCAAGAAGGGTGCAATGTCTAGGAGTCATCAAGGGCCTGGTGGTTTCTCTGTTTCAACTGCCCATGCAGAGTGTGGTCATGGACATTGTGGTAGCTGATGTTCCTCCCAAGTTCGGCATGTTGTTGTCAAGGTCTTGGATTAAAAGGCTTGGAGGAACATTACAGATGGACCTCACATATGCTACTATTTCGGTTTTTGGAGGAGAGCACAGGAGGTTGTACAGAGAGGCCCAGCTAGCCTATATTGTCAGTGATGAAGCAAACCCCACTAACCACCCCATCTTCGCACTTGACACTGACTTGGGGTCTAGTTTGTTATAGATTATTGGAACTCCTGAGGTCCCTTTACAGATAATAAAGAAACCTATTATTGATCAGCAGATACCTCCTCCAATCACCTATGTCTGGAAGATGTTCTTTGACGGGGCTTCCTCCAGTATGGGTGCTAGCGCTGGAGTAATTTTCATATCACCCTACCAAGAAACTATATCCCTGTCATACAAGCTAGAATTTGAAACTACCAACAATGTGGCGGAATACGAAGCTCTTGTTCTGGGTATGAGGGCTGCAAAGGAATTAGGAATTGAAGAGGTGTCCATGTTCGGGGATGCAAAATTGATAATCCAACAGGTCAGGAATGTTTATCAGGCTAAGCATCCTTGGCTCAGGAGTTACAAGAATGAGGTATGGGACCTGATTGATAGCTTCTTCTCAGCTTTCAACATTACTTTTGTTCCAAGGGAAGAAAATACCTCGGTCGATTCCTTAGCCGTCTCGGCTAGTCTGTTCAAAGCCTCTCTGCCACCAAAGATCCATGGTGAGGTCAAAATAAGATACAGACCATCCATCCCGGACAATGTAAAGCACTGGGAGGTATTTGAGGATGACATTGAAATCAGAAATTTTCTTGAGACCGTCGAGGAGTTTTCGACACTACACATTGATCAAGATCCTGACCCAGAGGGTGAACCTCAACCTGAGGTGTTTGCAAATAAAATAGCTGATCACCAGATTATTCAGCTGCCTAGCAATCATATTCCAAGGGGACTAGTTCCTTTAGAAAGGATGTTTAACAAGAATGATGTGGCAGTAAAGGGTGGTGTTTCAAGAAAAGATGCTGACACAGCCGAATGTAACATTGGCACACAGGAGGAGCCTAGGTTTGTCAAATTATCAAGCAGTTTGACCGAAGAACAGAAGGCCGAATATGTTGAGTTACTGAAAGAATTTGCTGATGTGTTTGCATGGACATACAAAGACCTCAAAACTTATGACACGTCTGTCATTGAACACAAGATTCCACTGAAAGAAGAGGCTAATCCATTCAGGCAGAAGCTGAGACATATAAATCCCATGTTGCTACCTATCATGGAGAAAGAAGTGAAGAAATTGCTAGATGCCAAAATTATCGTCCCTTTGAGATATTCCGATTGGGTGTCCAATTTGGTCCCAGTAAGAAAGAAAAGCAGAGAAATCAGACTCTGTGTCGATTTCAGGAACCTGAACAGGAACTCAAGGAAGGACAATTACCCCCTGCCCAATATGGAACAAATACTACAGAGGGTAACCGACGCGTCCAGGATATCCATGATCGACGGTTTCTCTGGCTATAATCAGATATCAGTCATACTCAAGGACAGGGAAAAAATGGCCTTCACCACTTCTTGGGGCACATTCATGTATGCCAAAATGCCTTTCGGATTGATGAACACAGGGGAAACATTCCAGCGTGCCATGGACATAGCCTTTATCGGGGAGAAAGATAAGTTTGTGGTAATCTACCTGGATGATATAACAGTTTTCTCCAGGCCTGACAGAGAACACTGCAGCCATCTGAGGAATGTTTTTCTGAAATGTCGGAGGTTTGGCCTATCCTTAAATCCCAAAAAATCTTTGTTTGCTATGAAAGAAGGGAAGCTATTAGGCCATATAGTATCGGAAGGAGGAGTAAGGATCGATCCTAGCAGGGTTGAGGCAATTCAAACCCTGTTGCTTCCTAGATCCAAAAAGAAAGTTCAGGCCTTCTTAGGGAAGATTAATTTCTTAAGGAGATTTGTCTCAAATTTTGCTGAGTTGGTAAAAAATATCACAACCATGCTCACAAAGGGAAATGAAGTGAAATGGACTGATGAACCCAGTGAATCTTTCATCCAAATAAAAAGAGGATTGACTGAGGCACCTGTTCTGATCAGTCCTGACTATTCCAAGGAGTTCCTGATTTTCTCTTTTGCCTCTTTTGATACAGTAGCAGCAGTTTTGTTACAGAGAAATGAGGAAGGACGAGAACAACCCATTGCCTTCTTCAGCAAGGCATTGAGAGATGCAGAAACTAGGTATGAAATCATGGAAAAATAGGCTTATGCCTTAGTAAAGGCCCTCAAAGCCTTCAGGATCTATGTCCTGCACTCAAAGGTGATAGCGTATGTTCCTTTAGCTTCTATGAAGGACATCCTTGTACAACCTGACAAGGATGGGAAAAGAGGGAAGTGGATTGCCAAGATCCTAGAATTTGATCTGGAGATTAAGCCCACCAAGTTGATAAAGGGACAAGGTTTAGCCAAGTTGCTGGTTGAGTCCAATTGCAAATCCATGGGGATCAACCACATCAACTCCTGCTCAAAGATACAGCAGACTGAGTCATCCAATAAGAAATCTCAGGGTGCCTTATCACTGACAGCATGCCCCTGGTACAAGGATATATTATACTTTCTGTAAGAATTGAGGCCTCCTGATGGCATG
>JASDQU010502506.1:3892-24021 GCA_032191745.1 Picea mariana
ATCGGCATCTCTAAAAATATACAGTGAACAAATTTGAAAAACATATATTCATAATCCTTAAACTGTTCTTTTCAAAAGGGTATATTTAAATTTTAGTTTTAAGTAAAAATTAAGATAGATACAAGGTGTAGAAAAACATGTGTTTAAAATCTGCAATGTTTTCAGCTTGGTCAACTTAAAAAAATTCTAGAAATTATAATATTCATCCGTTAGATTCAAAATTATAGTCATAATACAATAGAGTCTCTGTAGATTGTTGTAGTATATTTGATTTCTTAAAAACATAATTTTAATAATAGATACATTGTTGTAGAAAAAAATAACTCATTATCATTCCTTTGATGTTTAAGGAACATACTGTTAAACAATTGCCAAATTGACATATCAAATAGTGATAAAATTTTTTTGAAAAATAGTCATTGGAAAGCTAACACAATTCTTCACAAGTTTTTCTTTTACTGTAAAGTGAAATTCTAAATAAAAAAAAATACTTTTGTATGCCGGAAGTTGAAGAACTTGTGAAAATACACTTTTGTTTATCATAAAACAAGCAAAAGTGTAACCCATCTTCATGATTTCACCCTTGTATAAAAGAAAAAAAAAAGAAAAAAAAACCTATTGTGATGTTTTTAATAAGTGAGTACATGACACCTTGTTACCTCTGAGATAATTTCTTGTGACTAGAATGTCAAGGCCCCATACCATGGCTAAGGATCACCAATTCTTTTTTGAAAATTCAAAGGGTATGCCCATATAAAATTGTTAAATGTGCTCAAAATAAGTCAACCAAATTGTTTCACAAAAACTCCTTATCACTTCCAAGTTAAATTAAAAAATTCCAATTCGTACTAGGTCATGGAACACAACCAAGCCTCTCGTGGTTATACAAGAGAATATGAATACTAACTAGGAGAAGAGATGATAAATACTTTCTTGGGATAACATTTGAATGACAATAACAAATGTGAAATGGAAAGGAATGCCAAAGAAGGTGGAAGATATGGAAATAATTATCTTGATTTAGAAATAATGGTGGCACATGCAAGAGTAAAACTTTACTAGATATGGTAATATCTATAATGATAATCCTATCAACTTGAATCATGGTGAAAAGGATGTGAAAAGTGATAAGAATTAATTCTATAATGGCCATGTTGGATATGAATGTGAACAAAAAATGGCATGGGAATTAATCATGCTTGTCATGCGAAAGGTGAGGGTGTCATAAAATGGCATGCCCCCCTCCAAATGAAATTATGTTCTCCATCCTTATAAAAATTATCAGGATGTCTAGGTATATGGAAAATGTGAAAGGGGTTGTCATGGATTAAGGCAAGGAGTTATTTAAAACAAGTCTTAAGAATCTAAAGAAAGAACTTGTAGAAATGATGGAAACATACCTACACTTACCCATGAATGGTGGAAGAATTTGTACCATAAGATTTGATTTGAAATGTATCTGAACAAAAATTGAATGGTTGTTGTCAATTCTCTAATTTGTTAGCTAAAAGCCTTTAAACTATGAAATTTTTTCCTCTATATCTCACCATTTCACCACATTCTCCACTCACTTTAGCTTAATAAAGACATTTTCAAGGAATAAATAGGTAAACGTTTATTTTATTTTTAATTGATTAAAATCAACATTTTAAGATAGTTAACAATTTTGATTTTATTAGTTTTTATGAGAACAGAGCAGATCCTATAATTTCTCATTCATAGAGATATGTGCAGGTATTTGGGTGAACTAGTCACTTGGAGTGTTTTCCTTGATTTCATGGCATGGATCATGACCTCTTGGATACTCCAGAACAAGCCAAAAATATGTTGGTCAATGCATGGTCAACTTAGACACTCTTCAACATATTTTACATTAAGAACTTTTCATGGGATCTTCGACCTTTAAGAGGACATATGGGCTCTATTAGAAGGTTTCTATAAAGTTAGAATTGGGTCATGATGCATTGAAAATGGTCGGGGGAGTAAACCCTAGACTTAGGCCCTAAAAAATTAGGCAAATGGGGCCAATAATGTCACCTAAAACATGGGTTTGAAGGCCCTGGACATGATCAAGGGAGGAAATGTGAACCTTAGGCCCTAAATGAATATTCTATGCATATGGGGCCAAGAAGGATACCATGAATAACCAAAAATGGCCTTCTAACGGTATTCTTGGCCTATGATTGGGGATGTTGGGGCCACTAGGTGGTTTTTAGTAGTATTATGTGTCTGAGGGCCCTAAAAATGATCTAAGAAAGAATGCCATACCTTGGGTCTTAAAGAAATAGTGGACACATCCAGAGCCATAAATTATTTCTCAAAGTACCACACATGACCTATGAAGGGAATCATTGATCTCTAATAAAGGATTTTAGTGTCCTCACAAGGTTTTGAGAATTAGGTATGGATCTCAAGGCCTTGATATGGTCAAGGGGGAAACCCATGCCTTAGTTGAAGTATAAACATTCTAGGGGTCTGGTGTCAAACATGATACCTCAAACCACCACATCCCACCTCTTGATGTTTCAGAAAGCTTCTAGGGCTCAAGGGTAATGAATGACACCTCAAGTGACCATATATGACCTCTTGAATGGATGTTTTTCATTTGAGTGGGGATATGGGAATCATTAGAATATTTTGAGCACTAGGTATAGGTCTTGGGTACTTAGACATAAATGAGAGAGGAAACCCATGCCTTAGGTCTTAAAGGAAGCTTCTATAAATCTAGGGCTAATAATGATATGTTGAACCATGACAAAGGACCTTTCGAGAGTACCCTTGGCTTCTGGACGGGGATAGTCATCATAATGAGGTTCTTAACATTAAGTATGAGGCTATGGAACCTTGATATGGCCAAGGGAACAAACCCAAGAGTCAAGCCCTAAAGGAAGCTTCTAGGCTTTTCACAGGGTCCCAACTTACTGAATTTGTGACATAACACATGCATTTGTGGGATATTAAAACATACCTCTAATTTCACTAGATATTGATAAATGCCTCCCAAAATCCATTTGTTCAATCCCCATATCAATACATCTTTCGAATAATAAAAATTTATACTTTTACTATATATCCCCTATTTTTACTAGATACCCATTTTTGTGCCCCCTAATACCTATAAACCCAACCGTACCTTGCATCTCCCTCCCAACACCTATGATATATTGACTTTTTTTTCACATTTTTAAAACCCCCTTTATCAGTGAACATGATAAGATATTGGGAAACAAGGTGAATCCCCCATGAGGATTTTGGGGCTGAGGAAGATCCGTAAATGAGAGGCTTATAGCCTATCCATATCATCAACATGGTACCATCTTCGGACACTATAATATCATCTCTCATCAACTTATTTAAAACTTGACCATCCTAGACAAAGATAATTTGACCAATTGATAAAAATGATGACTTCCTTGAAGTTAAGTCAAAAGTCAAATCGAAAGTCAAGTCAGATGAAAGGAAATTCGACTAAGTCAATTCGAATGAAAGGAAAGTTGACCAAAGTTGAGTTGACCAAAGGAAACAAATAAACTAAATGGAACACCGGTTGAATATAGGGGTGGTTCCTGTTGACTATAAATTGTTGTCAACCAAATAAGGAAGAGGATAATGACCAAACATGAAGCCAAAACACTCAGTGATGAGTCAGGTCGACCAACAATGAAGAGAATAAATCATAGGGTGAATTTGGCGTCCAACCATCAAGGGAAAACCTATGAAACTCATATTCAGAAACCAATATCTCAGGAATATATATGAATGGTGAATTTATCAACAAGAGCATGGAAACACATTTGGAGGAACATTTTGGTAACCTATGACACATAAAAAACATCCGAGGGTGATTTTGGTAACCAATGGAAAATATAAAATGTTTGTTAAGTTCCAAATATATGAAAATAAAATCACCACACAAGATACACATAATAATATGGAAAATATGATTTATTATTATGAAAACCCCTAAGGTAGGGGAAAATTATACAAATGATCCTTTTAAGGAAGGGATTTACTCCTGATCACTTGCATATTTGAGGGGGAAACCTCCTAATGAGTTACCCCCCAAAATACAATACTTCTTGTTACGAGGAAAATCTCTCTATGGCTAGGGGTAAACCACAATAGATGGAAATGACTGCAGAAATCAACTCTATTCTCAAGTATGATATATAAAAAAATATTCTAGCAAGACAAGATAACAAGCCTACCTCATCCAGACATTTGAGGAAGTCCACCGTTGAGCACTTGACCCAAAGCATTATACCTGCAACTAGTCCTCAACAACCAAGAAAATCAAGCATATGGTGATAATATATGATGCTAGCACATTCAATAGCATAATCCATTAATATACATAACAAATATGCCCATGGAATAATAATTCAAATATTTTCAAGATATCAATTGGACGGGAAAAGAGTATTTCTATTAATATATGATCATCAGAAGTGAAAATTTTACATACTTATGTGTCGGCATGGTTCGGAACTGAGAAAATAAGTTCCTTTTAGCTGGGCCTCCACCACTTCAATCCTCCACCAAAGGGAAGCTCATAAAAGAGAAATAATGAAGCTCTCAATCAATAAGGGAAGATCTTGGGGGTTGAACAATGTGTTCAGAAATAAAGGACAAAGGAATGCAGACTCAATATGAAGTAAATACTTTCTCCAGGGTAACTTTGCTCTCAAAGTTGAATTCTTTCTCCTCTTTTTCATAGCTCGAAATTGGCCCATTTATATCCTTCAAATGGAACTGAAGGGCCGATTCGGAATGTTTCCAGTATATGGAAGGCCAAGGATCATAGATCTCTTGTCGTGACATGGAAACCCGAAACCATTTTACATTTTTTGGCACAAATCCTGATGTACGTGGGTTGTAGTGGTGCAGCCTACGTATACACATGCTATATAGTAGGCAATGTGTGTACATGTGGAAAAAATGTATTTTTTAGCTCTGGACTTTGCAAAAAGGGATGAAAAGTCTACACAGGGAAATGGAAAAAGTCCCTTTGTGCAAGATTGAATAGGGTGAGAAAAATCTTGCTATAAAAAATTCCCCCTAATGTGTGAGGTCAAAGGAGTATCTGCGATGTCCGAAATACATTATGAAAACCCAAAAGTGGAGTGATGGGGAACCAACTGGAAGAACTAGTTTCTCAGTACATTCTGCACTGACTTTGCATACATGGCTGCCACTTTGAATTACACTACAGATCCATGTGAATATACCAAACAATTGTTCGTGACCATGAATAGGCAAATACAAATATGGTTACATGCCAAAGGTTGTCATATTCAAGAACAAGGCCAAGTAGAACCAGTCTCAAAATCAATCTGAAGATATTTGTATACAATGGAGTACAATCTGATCTCCCATGATCACTGAAGTCATATAGGTATTGGTCCAATGAAAAGGAAGAAACGACTCAGAAACGTTGTGGCCACATATTGATGTCTTTAAGTCTTCTACACAATCTACCAAAGGTGCAAGTCTACATTATGTCAATAAAGGAGTTGAGGTCGAACACAATGAGACATCGTTTGATTACCGATCATTGAAGTATAACATTAACAAATGCGAGACAACCTACCGATAATGAAAGTAGGTATGAAGGCACTGAGTACATTCTTACAAGTATGAATAAAGGAGTCGGGGTCGAACACTTCAACGATCCATCGATCAGGAGGCATTGATGTATTCCCAACTGTTGATGGTGAGATAACCTTCCACCAATGACTGTAATCCTCAAGGTACTCATAAGACTCTAGGTATCGTTTCCATAATAGATGAGATGAATTTGATGGAAGGAGACCTGCTGAAAGGAGAGAATTAAGGCATCTCTCATCATTCATCATGAGATACAAAGAAGGAGCTTCATTATTTGGAGAAAATTGGACGAAGAACATGTTCACAAACCAATGACCCGGTGCATCTTTCACGTGTGCCAAGTGAAAGTGGTACATGAAAAAGTCCCTTTGAATAGAAACCAATGAGGAAAACTATTGACAAAGGTGAGGAAACCACCAATAAGGCTAATGGCATCCAAGACACTACACAAATCTCAATGTGTTAATAGATGTCTTGCCGTCGAACATAAGGGAAACCACGCAGTCAACGACCAATGATGAAATGTCGATTGTTGGGTTCAAGGTTACCTACCAATGATGAAAGTAGGGAAGGGTGCATGATAGGACTACAATATCATGTGATTCTGAGACACACTAAGGGTATGGCCGACATGCAAAGTCAATATTTCTGAGGAATGGACGACACAGGTTGATAGAATTCCTTTGAAAAAGAGCATGAGACATATGGAAGACTCCGACAGCATAGAATCAATGATGGAACCATGAGATGCAAGAGGCATCAATGAAATTCTCTATAGGAAATGGAAGAGTAACCAGCTGGTAGATAAAACTCTTTGTAACGAGCTCAACTTCCTAAGGCCATGCTAAACCCAAAATTATGATGACAAATGGACTCAATAACTTTGTTATATGTTCAAAGGTGACACAACTACTGCCAATATAAGATAATACTCCCTTCTCGCCCATTTTTTTTTGTTTTTTCATAGAAAAATGAATGATATGATATAAAGGAGGAAACAAGTGTCACGAGTAAGAAAAACTAGTTCCAACAGTGGAAGATACCTATGTTCAATGAAAGGAGATGCATGTGGGAGATGGACGCTTAGGAGAATGTTCCCTCCTGGGTATAGGGTTTCAAATTGTGAAGGATATAAACGAGGCTCTACTTGGTTGAGGATGCAAAACTGCTGAGGAAAATGGTTTATAATGCAAAACGAGAACTAGCTATAGGCTCAATACTGCAAGCAAGGGCATGAGATGCAATCACAACTTAACGCAAACACATGTTCTTTTTCATGATATTTAGTCTACTTGGTGTGAAAAATGGATAGACTTGTACCAAATAGACGTTCTTTCAAATCCAATTTATGAGTGTGAAAGAGATAAGTTCACTCGGCAATATTTTCACTTTTTGAAGACAAGTTGTAAAAGAGCTTAAATTAAACTCAGTTGGGAGTCCTCTAGCTATAATGAAGCATGTTTATGAGTGAGAAACGAGGCTCAACATAAAGTCATGTATTAGTTATAAGGGACTCCTGGTCGTATGGAAAAAATCTCTGCATGGGCACCAAATGAAGAAGAGGATCTAACTAGGGCACCCATGTTTGGTAAGTCTCTACCACTTGATAATGACACGTCTTATAGCAGATGGCAGGTTTTATGTCGCAACAAATGGGTTCGTACCTAAGGCATATGAGTGAAAATTATAGGACAATGCAAAAGTGCATGGTGGGATGGATACCTATCCTATATGTTGGGTAGTAAAAATACCTGCCCGTGGTTACGAATGGTCAACATAACGTTGAAATACGCAAGAATCCCTGGTGAAAACTACAAAAACCAACTTAATCCACTGTTGTATTAGTGCATAAGGTGAAAACATGACTCAAAACTATAGAAAGTGGGTAAAAACTATTATAAATAGTAACAAAACAATAATTACTATGTCATTTTGACTTTTTACCCAAATAGTGAAAATTGGACCAAATTACCTTCGATCTTCAACTGGTGATTGCGGGAGCGTCGAGCGACAAAATCAGAAATCATCTGGACCAGGTAACTCCTCTTACCCTCATCTTCCTTTCTATTGGATTAGATTTTTAAATTAGGTTTCAAAATTTGAGTAAATTAGGGAGAATTTTATTAATTCGGTGTATGCGGGCTACCATTCATCGGGTCACGTATACGTGAGGTTATATAAGACTGTGTAAAATATAGGGCACATTTACTCAGCCCTATACGTGACTGTAAATACAGAAGCCTACGCACAAGTCCGTAATCAATGTTTTCTATGGTTGCTAACTCAAAAATTGACTTTTATCTTGCAGGATGGTGCTAGAATGGAGGGAAAAGGAGAACAATGAGGTAGATGTTGTTGTGGACAGATATTTGGGGGGCCAAATGGCCTTGAAAAGATGTGGCTTGTATAAATTTTTGGCACTCAAAGGGATGAGGGCTGAGTTGAGGTTGCTTGAGATGCTTTTGGATTATTGGGATCCTGACAGTGAGAGCTTCAACCTCAATGGGAAACCATTGAGGATTGAAGTCAAGAATATATAATTTTTGACAATCTCAGCCTCAATATTGTTTTCCTCGTGTTGACCAGGATCACAAGATCAACTTCATTGCACTAGGCATCGAGGCCGCTCATGTTCTATGTTGTAGAGTGCTTGAGACCCACAGAGTATGATTGGTGTACCACACTATTGGCTAATATGAAGAGCCAGTTGATAGAGTGAAAACATGGTGGCAAGAGGAACTTTGGGTTTTCCTCTATCTTATGCATCTTTTTATTCGAGAAGGTTCTAGGTTTGGGATGTAGAGTTGAGATCCTTCCAATAGGACCTTGCGATCCATCCATGGCACGGTGGACCGAGGTAATGAGAGTACTAGGGGGAGGTAGGGTGCCCACACCCTAGAATGAGTATTTCTTATATTGGTGGAGGAAATAGGTCATTTCTATGGATGAATACCCCTATGTAGGGATCGACTTCAAAGGGGATATTGACATGCCACTTCCACCAGGGACCGCCTATGGGGAAATAGGTATGTCAAATGTTTTTAAATATTTCATTTTTTTTGTATTTTTGTATAGTAAAACCAAAAATATTTTTGGATGATGATTAAGAACAAACTAGACACTTCTGTGATGTAGACGTGGGTCTGCAAGGACTAGACAGGCTTCCCCGATATTGTCGGAGGCACCAGGGGGATGAGGCGGCGAGAGGAGAAGAAGAGAGAGTCCTTCAAAACGTGAAGGGAAACCTATCTCCTTTGACTCATAAGATTCTGATGGTTTAGGTAGAGGATCTTCTGGAAGCCATGCAACGACAAGTGGTTGGTGTGCCCAGAGCTTGGGTGTGACTCTTTCGACGTCTCACAAATTCCATAGTTTGTTATCATGACACACATCCGGTGCCACAGGCGTAGATGTAGTGGATCTTGTATTATCGGCTGTATATGTGTATTGAGTTTGTTAGCCCCAATTTTGTACTATAAACATCATATTTTTTGAAATATATATAAAACATGGATCTTCGGCTTTACTTATATTACAATGTGTACATTGATGAGATGGTTTTATTTTCTTTAGTTATGTGACAAATTCCAATCTAAAACGAAATTATCATAAAAACCGGATACATAATTATAACTCCTAGGTATGTGATAATACATAATAAAATGAAATTGTCATTCTAAAAGATGTAGCCATAGGAATCATCAGAGTAAAGTAGGATCACGCACGTGGTAAATTTCGTTCAACTAACATACTAGTAAATATGAATCCAGGTGAACCTCTAAAGAGAGAATACCATGTGAGATAGCATCGCGCAAAATTTCTATAACGATGCTATATTCAACCACATTATTCATGGATGGTCCTAGGCATATGCCACCTGAAGAAACCAGTAGACCCTCAGGTGAGTAAACCACCCAAGCGGTGGAAGCCAAGTTCTGTGTATGATGATTGGCTCCGTCTACGAATCCTAAGTAGACCGAAGACTCTATTGAAATCTACCAACCAAGGGAAAACTCGATAAGAAATATGAAGATGAAAAAGAAAGAGAAAATATATATACACTAAATTACATTAGTATACGAAGAGTTCCACCCAAGCTTGGGGCTCAAGCGTAATATATTTTCAAGTAGATCCCAATCCTGGGCTCGACCAACATATTCCCTTTATAATATTATAACTCATAGGCTCCTTTTTCTAAGACATGTTGCATGATATAGGGACCGTGACACATGGTTTTAAACTTGTCTGCCCCCAACGGTTCTTTGGCTTAATCAAAGAAGAGGACCAAGTCACCCTTAGCATACAATCAAGGATATACAAAATTATCGTACTGAACCTTGACATGTATTTTGTTCGCCTTGATATCCATAGAGGCGTCTTGACGCTGCTCATCAAGACTCTCTAGGTGTACAAGGTGTCGCTCGAGATTGTAAGCGTCAGGTAGGAGTGCGACTGCCAACTTCAGAGAATGGATTTCACATTCAATATGTAATATCGACTCCACACCATGTACTAACTCGAAAGGGGAAAAGCCGATGGTAGTCTTGATCGAGGTTCGGTATGCCCAGAGTGTGGGATATAGCATAATGTGCCAGTCAGACTTACTCTGGCAGACAATTTTCTGCAAAATGGTCTTGAGAGACTTGTTGACGGCCTCTACTTGTCCATTTTTCTGGGGGTAATAAGGGGAAGAATGACCATGTTTAAACCCCAACTTAGATTCTATCTCTTTCATCACTTCGTTCTGAAAGTGACTACCATGATCAGTGACAATATCACTCAGGATACTGAACCGGGAGATAATTTGATTGAATAAGAAGAAGGTGAAAGTCTTCCTGTCAGATTTAACTGTAAGCATGGAATCAACCCACTTAGTAAAGTAGTGAATGGAAACGATAATGTGTTGATTCCCCCCAACCAAAGTTGGGTTTCAATCCATGAATTCCACCCCCCACTTGGTGAAGGGACCGACAATAATGATTGGGTGAAGAGGGGATAGATGCAAGCACATTTTCCGAGTGAACAAATGGCAGGGGTGACACTTCTTAACTGATTCAACATAATCTTTAAAGATATATGGCCAGAAATAACTGACTCACAAAATTTTCTGGGATGTCGTAAGCTCAGATAGATGACCACCACAAGCCCCACTATGGAAATTTTTTAGGACTGACTCAGCTTCCTCGTGAGTTAAACAATGACGTAGGATATTGTCTATTCCTTGGCGATACAAAGTGTTGTCGACGATAGTGTAATTCTTAGCCTAGTATCATACACGTCGTCGATCATCTTGCGATAGATGTTGAGGGAACTTCAAGGTTTGAATATAGAGAATGATGTCTCCATACCATGGTTTGGATGACGAGACAAGGAAAATGTGTTCATCCGCAAATGAATCAACATGGATAACATCCTCATCTAATCATGGAAAGTTGGATAATAACTCCACGAATACTAGTGATTTCTTGGATTTCGCAGAAGCGAAATCGAGATCAAATTCTTGTAAAATGACAATCCATTTATTATATTTCCCCCCTATGATACGCCTGGTGAGGACGTATTGAAATGGATTGACATCGGCCACCACAGTAGTCTTGCAAAGAAATATATAATGGCGTAAACATTGAACTGCGTGAATGAAAACCAAATCTAGCTTTTCAATGTGAGAATAATTAATCTCAGAACCGACTAAGTTTCGACTAATATAGTAGATGACGTGCTCGCAGAGCTCATCATCCTCCTGAACCAAAACCATACCAATCGTCTCTTTGGACGTAGCGATATAAAGCAAGTAATCCTTGCTGTAGTAAGAGACTTCAATAGAGGTACCGATGCCAAGGCTTTCTTCAAAGCATCGAAGGAATTTTGGGCTCACTCATCCTAGATAAAAAGGGTGTCCTTCTTCAAAAGACACATGAAACCCTTAGTGATATTGGCATAGTTTACTATAAACCGACGTAAAAATTTAGCTTTCACCTGCAAACCTTGAAGTTGTCAAATAGTGCATGGGGGAGGAAATTGAAGTATTTCCTCAACCTTTAACAGATCTACCATGATCCTGGTCTCAAAAACTAGAAATCCTAAAATATGACCAGACCTAACGCAAAAGATGCACTTATGAGGGTTCGACCAGATTCTATAGTAACAACATCTTTCAAAAACTAACTGAAGGTGCGTAGAGTGATCCGCTCTCTTACGAGAGTGAGAAACAAGATCATCAAGGTAAGCTTTAGCTATATTCTTAAGATCATGGAATGAAAAGGTCATAGCATGTTGGAAGGTTGCTCCGACGTTTTTAAGGCTGAAAGGCATCTTTCGATATGCGAAAGTACCCCAAGGACAATAAATGTCATCTTATGTTGATCCTCAGGTTTAATTTAAATTTGGTTATACCCTGAAAATACGTCCATGAAATAAAACACTTCGCTTCCATCACACTCATCGAGAATATGATCGATGAAAGGTGTCAGGAAGTTTTCTTTAGGACATGCTTTGTTCATTTCACTATTGAGGAAAAGATACGAAATGATCTTTCTCAAGCATTTTCAGATTCTGCTTGGTTAAATAAAAATAGATGGGAATGTATCCCTATGTTTATATCCATCAAAATTAATATCCTAACTCACAAGTATTGATTACAAGTGCTTAGGATAGTATTTTTTATAAATAAAAGCTTGCTGGAAAATTCATTATTTATATGATTTTCTGAATATAACAGTTGTTGAAATAAATATAGAGACAGAAGAAAAGACACCAAGATGACAATCAAGACAGATGAGACATAAATAAATCCTTTATTTCATTCCAATTCACCAAAGAGTCATTCTCTTTACAAAATTTTGTGAAGAAGTTTTGGACGAAAGTCAAACTTAGACGTCCCTGATGGAACATACAAAAGGACCTCTGACAGAAAATCAAACCTGAACTCTAAAATCTGGATCAACTTGACACATATTTCTTCCCACTTGAATCTGCACAATAGCCTTTGTCAATCATGAAAACTAATTTAAAAACATACAAGTCTACACAGACTATCAAAGATAGATCAACACCTTTGAAAAACAAGTGTTTGAATGATGGAATTCAACTCTGAATCTTGTTGTCTACAATATGACCCTGCTATCATAAAAAAGAATTAGGCATGTGATAAATTAAGGAATGAATGAAAAATGAACTATCTTAACATAAACTCAAAGAGAAAACCTTAGTATGATTCTCCTTCTATCCTCCTCTTGTTCCTCCCTTCCCCTTTGCCTTTAAGCAAATTAGAATTGGTTGAAGAAGTTGAACTACTTCATTAGTTAAGTTAACTAAAAACTCAAACAACTTTTTAGTTAGGGGGAGAAGTAATAAATCATAATAAGGGTTTTAAATAAATAATAACTAGTAGGTGGGACCCCTTGTGACTTCCTTTAGCTCTTAACAATCATAACATAACTAGTTAATTAAACAAAACATCCCTCCTTGTGACTCCCATCATCACATTCATGCTTGAAAATTTATTTCATTGATATTTCAAATTATTTCAAAAATATATTACTCATATATCCAAAGAAAACATGTTTTCCAAAACTTCTGAAGTCAATTGTCATCAACAATAAATCAAATAAAACTCAAAAACCATATTTTCCACTCTGAGATGCAATCTTTCTGTTGTTGTTGTTGTCACCCTTTGATCCCTCTGAATTTTCATTTGGTTGTGTTGAGCCTTTAGGCCTAACCTCGCTGATCACATGAGAACAATCGTCTCTCAAATGCATCTGGGAGGACACAGATTTATCAGAGCTATTTCAGGGGGAGGAAGGTGTAGCAGTGGATTTTTCCTTGTCAGGGGCATGGTGGGCCTCGATTTTCAACCTTTTTCTAGCATGTTAGGACTGAACTAGTGAGTGGATAGTGGCATCTTGGACAATTTGGTTGATAGGCAGGGGAGCATGTAAAGACAAATTGGGCCAACCACGATGTTGAGAGACCGTCAGGTGGACAATCTCTTGCCATCCATTGTTTTTAGGAGCCTCGAGTTTCAATGAGACATGAGGGGATACGGATATAACAGGGGATTGTGGAGCTTAGAAGGGAGGCCTTTCAGGCATAGGTTGGACCACTCCTTGCCCAATCCAATTGAAAAACCCAGCCTGAAATATCTTCCCTAACTCTTGCGAGTCATCATCAAAGTGAATAGAGAATCTAGGCCTTCTATGGCCCCTTTTCCAATTACCTCTTCCCCAATTACCTCTGCCATGGCTACCTCAGCTGAAAAATCGCATTCCTGCATGTATGATTGATCAAAAAATAGTTCGTTTAGCAACCATAAATGGAAACTCCTTAAAAATATGAAATAAATCTTGGCTCAGCAACATATCAGACTGATGCAATCCAATCCATACAAATTTCTTAACTGTTGTCAATGAGCAAAAGGTTATGGGATATGCGAAGGGTTTGTATTGAGTGAAAAAATGCTAAAATGAGGGGGAAAAGAATCATGGTTACTGCTCACATACAACACACAATCAACTATAATGTAAACCAAGGAATATGTCACTATAATACATCCAAGAACTGTGATTTCAAATTGTTCCAACACATAAATCTCTTAACTGTAATTAAATTTTAAGAATGTGGAGTGAGAAATGAATGTGGGAAGGCGAAGGGATTGTAATTAGAGAAAAGTGAAATAATGGTAGGGAGAGAGAGTGGATACTTTTTATAAAATTAATTAAGTAATCCATAAAACCACTCTATATCAAATGTAAAATATCCAACACCAACCAAATAATCACTGTGCTAAATTAAACACTATTGTGTATAATTCAATCAATTATGTGTATTAACTTGCTCATTGTTCACAATTAAATCATTAACACAGTTTCTTCAAACAAGACAATATGCCTCCCACATAAACCTGTAGAAGATTTATGTTTCTCCTCATCTGTCCACCTAATGTTTTAAAACAATTCCCAAATGAACACACAGTCACTTATTTCCACTCTGTTCAACATCAAAACATCAACCATTGTCCATGAATTATTTTCTTAATCAAACACAATCACAAAAGCATGCCTGATTTCATCCCTCAATTTCATTTAACAATTAAATTGTAATGACACCATACTATGACAACACTCGTGCCTATCTCTGTCAATATGCATGGTATTCTTCAAACATACATAGTGGACAGTCAAACACAATGATCAATATTTCAATTTACAATAATCATGACTTTCTGTTTAACACATAGTAACACCAATCACCATTTCAACTCATACAACATTGTGGGATAAACAGACCACTCAACAAAATGAAAGAGCATTTATGTGACTGTACATGTCTAATTACCCCGAAACCAAACATCAACGATGTTGAGCTATCAATCCAATAGAACGAGGCAACAACAATATTCCCAATCCCATTTCTGAAATTGATCAAATTGCAACAAAAACATATTGTTTAAAAAACCCGTGACCATCTCTGATGGTGCAATCAAACAATATCCATAGCATATACAATGGATAGCCACACCACAATTATCATGATTCCAATACTCTCATTTGGTGATTTAAAACACACAGTCACAACAACCATCAAATCAACCTAACATGCTATAGTAAGGCCACATATACCAATGCATTACACATGAAGCATTGTTGTGATTTAATCAATTATAAGCTAATGTTGGGTTAACAATTCAATAATTACATTGTAAGAGGGAACGACTATGTATTTAATCCCATTCTCCAATCGACCAGTTAACCATGATGATCTATCGATCTGACTGTTATAGTATCCAATGCAATGACCAAATACTAATAACCAAAACCACTGTCAACATAATCAACATAGACGAGCCAACAATCGAACACTGTTGCGATACCCCACCAACTCATAAGAATCAACGATAAAACTGACAGGATATAAGGGCTCCAAAATGGGTTTGAGTAATCAAGGGTTCACTCTGTGGATCATCACATGGAGGCTGGATTCAAACCCTAACAGTGGGTGAGAACCTTTGAGATCATACAGTGGACACACAGGTCATACCACCAACAACTTCGCAGACAGGGTGACAGTTCAAGAGATAGGGGAGACTAGGAACAAAGGAGAAAAAGGTTTCATTTTTGTTCATAATAACACCGAGAACATGCAGGTTATAACCCTCATGGTTTTCCCAATCAACCCAAAGAATGTTGAGATAAAACAGAGCCAAGAAAATAAATCAATATTAAGAAAGCCCCTTGGTATAATAGCCATCGTAACCCACTGCACAAACATCAGTAGCATGAACGAATCCATACCCAGGTGAAACGATATGCAGTGACACAAGATTGTTGAACCCCATAACCCCATAATCAGCAAAACGACTGGGTATGGTGACAAGAAAAGTGTGGAGATAGCCATCCCATCTGGACTGAATGAAACCTTGCAACTAAAAATAGTAAGGATGACAGAGAGATTTCATGGATCCTAATACTCAGAATAATCAATAAAAACTGTGACTTCAACCATCATTTTCATTTTCCATGAAAACCACACAAATAATATTTTCCAGGAAAATATCACAAATTTACACAGTTGCCAATCTTAAGAAAAGAACAAACCCATACATCACCGAGACAATATCTATTTCATAGCCAGAGCAGGTTCATGGATGGAGAAAAGACATACCTGTAACCACGAAAACCTTAAAAACACGAGCTTGGCCGAGTAGTTCTTCCTTTGCTTGAAAATCAGAGCTTAACTGCAACGAACACAATTGAGCAATAGCCAAGCTAGGGTGATGACCAGTGGGAGGGGTATGGAGTGATGTGCAGTAAATGCATGTCACCTCCATCCGCCAGTCATTTAATTCCTTAGTACACGCCAACCCACTATTCCATTAATTCATTCAATTACACCATGCATCAAAAACAACATTCACTATTTGCCAAAAGAGCCACCCTGTGTCATATTAACCACTACCAACCATAATATTACGCATATCACATGTGTTTCCATATAACTCAATAAATTGTATAGCCACTAACTCCATTATCTAGGACTAACAACCATCCTTTTAATTCCAATGCATATAGTGTAGCATATTAATATAGTCTAGTTTCTTTATTTTGCCTTTTGTTTATATTTCTTTTATCTCTTTTCAACTACTCTTATGTGTTGTTACTAACATGTCTTCTTGTGCAGGTGTCATAGTAATGAATCCAAGAATAGATAGAAAGGGTAACAATGGATAACATAGGCCATCGTAACATGAAATTAGAGCCTAGAGAAACAGAAACAACACATACCATGCCTTATCCATCATTCATTTGTCGCAATTAGAACCAACACACAATAGGCCTTATCCATCGCCAATAAAACCAAGATTTCATCAATCATGTAGAACCCTCTAAGGAGTGCCGAACAACAACATAAACATGAAAAAAAAGAACCAGATCTGATCTCCCAATATACAAGGGGTCCCACCTACTAATATTATATATGTTGTTAGCTTATAATAATAGGATTTAGAAATACTTTGCGGGAAAAATCCTCGTTGTGATTTTAATCATCAACAAACTGATGGCTCCAAAAGGAAATTTGTTTTCAACAAATTAGAACTCAGAACTCATGGTTTTGCAGGTCAAGAAAATATAACCAGGAAGATTATGCAACAGGGGGAAGTGAGCGGATTTAATGGGAAAATGACCGAGAATTCAGGAATAGCTCATGAAAAGTGTTAAGTATGAGGGGTTTTACCATTGTATTTATAGTCATTCAACCAGGATCGACTCTAAATTCAAGGAGAAAATCTATGGACTTGCTCTCTTAATTCTCAAATGGATGAAGAAAAAAAAGGCAGAAGCGGGAGATAACCCAAAGAAATTTTTTAGACAGCAGTGGAAGCAGATAAAAAATTCAAGTGTGCTTGTCATGGTAAACATCGTGACAGTTGTGTAAGCTTGATTTCTATTAACCAACAACATCTCGCAGGAGTGACACTATGGCAGAACTGATCTAACATCTTAATTTTTACCAAATCAACTAAAATATGGTAAGCAACAAAATCACAACAGAAGTAAAATTGCAAAAATTAAAACAACAACAATAAAATGACAGAATGTAAAAGAAGTAGGAAATGTTTTAAAAAAGAAAGAAAAATTCAAACTACTGTAAAACAGAAAAGAAATTAGTGCAAAATTGAAAGCAAAGCTAGGTTACTAGTATACAGAAAATCCAAACAACGTTAGGAATTTTCACGTTGGTCCCACGTAATGTTTTAAGTGAGAATTGTTAGTACTGTAGGAAAACAATTGCTCCTGTAAATCCTTTAGAATGTAAGAGTTAGTATCTAAGACAAAATCAATTTTGAAAGGACCCGAAAATAACACTTGGAACTCTGAGGTAATTATCAACCCTTTAAAGTATACAATTAGATCATCGAGATAGATATGGATACTGATCAATTCATCAAGAGTTGTTTGTATAGGTATTTTAAAAGTGATACTTCCATGAGGTAAGACAAAAAGTAGACATTTATAAGTCATGGTACCCCAATTAGTGACAAGATTGGTTTTGTGAGCATCTGTCCCTTTTCCCTTGATTTGAATGTAAACCAAAAACTGTCAAGTAAGGGCCTTATCTGTGACCTTACAACTTGTTGCAGAATCATTTCCATATTAATAGGAGGGAAAGGATTTTTCATAATAGCTTGATTGAATGTGTGGAAATTAATTCAGGTTCTAATATGATCAGTAGCCTTCGAAATAGGTCCCCAATTGGAAACCCATTCAGGGTACTTGATCGAAAAAATGATCCCAGCCCTTAAGAAATTTTCCAACTCCCTTTGAAAATTTTCCTTAAATGTAGAGTTAATAGGTCTATTTTTTTAGCCTAACTAGTTTCATGCCTTCCTTGATGGGGATAGCATGTTGTATAAGACTAGGATCAAAACCACGAAGATCCTCATAAGACCAAGAAAAAACATCTTGAAATCCACCCAAGTAGCTTGACAAACTTCTTTTCTTCTTTATCATAACATTGGGTACCTATTTTAACATTCTTTGAAGATTCAAGTGCCCCAATGCTCAAGGAGATGGTTTCACCCACCTTCCTTCTTGAATCCTCTTTTTTTTGTTTCTATTTATTTCCTACATCACTTGATGAAAATGAACTCTCTATAGGATTCAAGCCCTTAGGAATCTTGCTCTCTTCTATGGATATAATTCCCTTAGACTTAAGAGGTTCATTTTGAATGAAAGCACAAATTATCTCACTGTTAGGGAAAACCTGCCAAGATTCTATATTTTCAAGGATATTCGAATGATATAGAGGTCGAAAAGTACAATCAGGTCTGTGAGGCAATATTTGTTGATTAGGAGAAGCTGCAAAGACAGCTAACCGATCTGCCATGGAGTTTAACTCCCTCTTAAAATGAGTGATTTTGAAATATAAAAGGTTTGAGATGAGCGCCCAAAGATTTTGGTGTATCGTTTCATCAACTTGTTACTAGGAGAGTAAATTTTACGTACAAGGTTCACAACAAGCTCAGAATCCCCAAAAATGGAAAGGTGACCATAGCCAAGCTTATAGGCGTTCTCAATGCCCAGTAACAAATCTTTGAATTCGGTTACATTGTTTGTGCAAGCAAACTCCAACCTATAAGAAAAATTATGGATTTTTCCTACAAGAGAAATCAAGATAATGCCAGATCCTTTACCTTCATTAGAGCATGAACCATCAAAGTGCATGGGCCACATACCATCATATAAATAAATTTGTTCCAAGGGAATGTTATCCTCCTCGACAAAGATGGAACACACACCTAGGGCCTCTTCGATATAATTTACATTAGGTTGTGGAACACTCTCTATGTAAGGTGAAATCCTTCCCTCTCTAAGGACTATAATGTTTTTACCATCCTGAGGAACAGATAAGTGTTTCTGATCGAGTGAGAGGTATCCACCCATCAAATCTTACCAATATATTCCCAAGATGATTGAGTAATTGCTTACTAACATATCAATTACCTGAATACTAAGGGCTGTCCTTATTTCAAGGTGTGCGGACAAAACTAAGGTCACATATTTAATCTCGCCTATGGTTGTTTGTTTTATACTATTATAGGAGAGCATGCTTCTGGCATTTTCATTTGTAAAAGACAAGCCTAGATCTTCCATAATAATCTTTGACATCACACTTGGGCCCGAACCACCATCAATGAGGCAACAATGGACAATCGTATCCATAATATTTACAAAAATATAAAAAGGGGAATTTTTTACAAGGTATATAAATTTATGTACACCTACTTTATTTACAGACGAGTCCTCTTCGTTCAGCTCTTCAGAGTGGTTGGCTACAACGAAATATTTTCCTTCCATGAATTGTTTCAGATACCTCTGTTGCTCAGGGATGACAACCATATCCAGAAGGGTTGCATCTGCTTTGATGCTGGACAAATGATTTAGGATGTTTTATTTGGAAGAGGGGAGAGGGGAATTAATTCCTTGACTCTCAGGAACCTTCGGAACCTTAATAGTAGCATT
>JASDQU010502506.1:24065-50395 GCA_032191745.1 Picea mariana
TCCTAGTATTGATGATCATGACATCTTATGGCTCTACAAAATCTAGGACAACGATAGTAGTTTCTGGTCTTTTAACAAAGATTTTATCTATGGCACTCTTCCTTAATACACATGTGGCTTCCTTGTGGTGTTCCTCGCAAAATTTACACCAACTTTGAGGCAAGATAGCTTTAGGATGAAAATTATTTTCAATTGGGTTTCTAAAGGGAGGTGTAGAAGAGGATGAAGCTCTATGGGTCAGAGGGGAGACAGTCCCCTTTCGCTCATACGCTATCATACGATTGTTTATATATTGTACTAGTTGTAAGAGGGTGAACATGTCTATCTATTTAACTAATTCTCCCTAAGGAAGACCTATTCTTTCAAGATGTTCTTCATACTCTAAACAAGTATGCAGAGCAGAACCGAGATTATCAATGGATTTTTCCTCAAGCCTATGATGGTAGGGGAAGGTAATGCATTGTAGTAATGCATGAAAGCGGCTTGGTTCTGAGGTCGAATGAGTTCAGGGATCTGATTGTATAACTTAGTGAAACGAAAGTTGAACGACTTGATGGTCTCACCATCCTTATAGATGATGTTACTGTATTCCCATAACTTCTTGGCTTGGATTTTAGATTTCCCATAAGTGGATCTAAACCATTAGATTAACTCCTCCCAGGTAGACATAATCTTAGGAGGAAGGTCAAAGAAATAGGCCGCAACCTTTCCCTCCAAGGAATTGACGAATAAGTGCATGCAAGTATCATTTTCATTAGCTCCTATGTTGTGACAAGCATTAGAAAATGCTACCAGGTGTTCATTTGTAGTGACAATATTATTTCCTGAAAACCTAGGAAGATGTTCTTTGAATTTAGGAAGTGGACGAGTAGAAGGTTCTAGGCTCAGAGCAGAGGACACATGCCATGGTTTGGTTGTGGTGTCTTCTTCAAATTGAAAAAACCCATACTTTTTAATGAATTTGGTGGGATTTGTGGTAGCTTGGACAGGGATATGGTTCTTATATAAGCTACCAATCATTGACGAAGATGAAGACTGAGAAGAGGAAGCACTTCTAGTGCCACCAGAGCCACCACTAGATGCCATCTTGTAGATGGTAGGTGAAGGAGAAAAAGATGAACTTGAAGAATCAAACAAAGTTCTCCATAGAGAACTTTGTTGGGTAGATAACACAATGTTCCTTCTTCCTATTTCAGCAATAGGATTAATTCCGGGTGATAAGCCTCTTCTTATTCTAGAGACATGAGAGTCCAAGGACATGAAAGAAAGGTGAAAACTGAAGGAACAAGAAGGTTATTGCTGATTTCTAGGCTGTCTACATCTAGATTCCCAACGTTCTTGGGAACTAATAACTCGTTCAATTGTTTCCCATGAATGATTAAGCTCAACACAAGTATTGACAGTGTCTAAAATGGTGTTAAATAGGATCAAAGCAATGTTGGTATGATCTTGAAGACCGGGCTCAATATTGGGTTGCCTTGCAATAGGCACGGTCATTAAAAAATAAAAACAATCAAAGGATCAATATCAGAAAAATAGATGTATTCGATGATAATCAAGTATAAAAATTAACCAAAGAGATATTGAAGATCTCCCCAGTATGGTCGCCAAATAAATGTTGAGGAAAATATATGAAATAATCTTACTCAAGCATTTTTAGATTCTTCTTGGCTAAAGAAAAATAGACGGGAATGTCACCCTATGCTTATAGACATCAAAATCAATATCCTAACTCACAAGTATTGATTACAAGTACTTAGGATAGTATTTTTTATAAATAAAAGTTTGATGGAAAATTCATTATTTATATGATTTTCTGAATATAATAGTTGCTGAAATAAATGTAGAGACAAAAGAAAATACACCAAGATGACAATCAAGACAGATGAGACATAAAGAAATCCTTTATTTCATTCCAATTCACCAAAGAGTCATTCTCTTTACAAAATTTCGTGAAGAATGTTTGGACAAAAGTCAAACTTAGACACCCCCGATGGAACATACAAAAGGACCTCTGAAAAAAAATCAAAACTGAACTCTAAAAGCTGGATCATCTTGCCACAAATTGCTACCCACTCGACTCTGCACAATATCTTTTGTACTAATTCACAAACAGACAATTCTACACAGACTATCAAAGATGGATCAACACCTCTAAAAAACAAGTGTCTGAATGATGAAATTCATCCCCGAATCTTGTTGTCTACAATAAGACCATTCTATCATAAAAAATAAATAGGATTGTGATAAATTAAGGAATGAATGAAAATTGAAATATCTCAACATAAACTCAAAGAGAAAACCTTAGTATGATTCTCCTTCTATCCTCCTCTTGTTCCTCCCTTCCCCTTTTCTTTAAGCAAATTAGAATTGGTTGAAATAGTTGAACTACTTCATTAGTTAAGTTAACTAAAAACGCAACCAACTTTTTAGTTAGGGGGAAAAGTAATAAATCATAATAAGGGTTTTAAATAAATAATAACTAGTAGGTGGGACCCCTTGTGACTCTCTTTAGCTCATAACAATCACAACATAACTAGTTAATTAAACAAAACATCCCTCCTTGTGACTCCCATCATCACATTCATGGTTGACAATTTATTTCATTGATATTTGAAATTATTTCAAAAATATATTAATCATATATACAAAGAAAATATGTTGTCCAAAAATTTTGAAGTCAATTGTCATCAACGATAAATCAAATAAAACTCAAAAACCATATTTTCCACTCTGAGATGCAATATTTCCCTTGTTGTTGTTGTCACCCTTTGATCTCTCTGAATTTTCCTTTGCTTGTACTGAGCCTCTAGGCCTAATATCACCGATCACATGAGAACAATCATCCCTCAAATGCATCCGGGAGGACACAGATTTATCAGAGCCATTCGAGGGGGAGGAAGGTGTAGCAGTGTCTTTTCCCTTGTCAGAGGCATGGTGGGCCTCGGTTTTCAACCTTTTGCTAGCATGTGATGATTGAAATGGTGAGTGGGTAGGGGCATATTGGAAAATCTGGTTGATAGGCGGGGGAGCAGGTAAAGACAAATTGGGCCAACCACGATGTTGGGGGACTTTCGGGTGGACAATCTCTTCCCATCTAGCATTTTTGGGAACCTTGGGTTGCAATGAGACATGAGGGGGTATGTGAATACCATGGGCTTGTGGAGATTGGAAGGGAGGCCTTTTAGGCCTAGGTTGGACCACACCTTGCCCAATCCAATTGAAAAACCTAGCCTAAAATAGTTTCCCTGACTCTTGCGAGTCAACATCAAAGTGAATGGAGAATCTAGTCCTTCTAGGGGCCTTGTTCCAATTACCTCTTCCTAGGTTACCTCTGCCATGGCTACCTAAGCTGAAAAAGCTCATTCCTGCATGTCTGATTGATTAGTAAATAGTTCTTTTAACAACCATACATGACAACTCCTTAAAAATGTGAAACAAATCTTGGCTCAACAACATATCAGACTGATGAAATCCAATCCATACAAATTTCTTAACTATTGTTAATGAGCAGGGGGTGAACAAAAGGTTCTAGGATATGCGATGGGTTTGTATTAAGTGAAAAAAATGTTAAAATGAGGGGGGATAGAATCATGGTTACTGTTCACAGACAACACATAATCAATTGTAATGTAAACCAAGGAATATGTCACTATAATACATCCAAGAACTACGATTTCAAACTGTTCCAACAAAAAAATCTCTTAACTGTAATTAAAGTTTAAGAAGAGGGATTGAAAAATGAATGTGGGAAGGTGAAGGTATTGTAATTAGAGAAAAGTGAAATAATGGTAGGGAGAGAGAGAGGATATTGTTCACAAAATTAATTAAGTAATCCATAAAAGCACTCTATATCAAACGTAAAATATCCAACACTAACCAAATAATCATTGTGCTCAAATAAACACTATTGTGTATAATTCAATCATTTTTGTGTATTAACTTGGTCATTGTTCGCAATTAAATAATTAACACAGTGTCATCAAACAAGACAATATGCCTCCCACAACAACTTGTAGAAGATGTATGTTTCTCCTCATTTGCCCACCTCATGTTTTAAAACAATTCCCAAATGAACACACAGTCACTTATTTCCACTATGTTTAGCATCAAAACATCAACCACTATCCATGAATTATTTTCTTAATCAAACACAGACACAAAAGCATGCTCGATTTCATCCCTCAATTTTATTTAACAATTAAATTGTAATGAGAGCATATTGTCACAACACCCTTGCCTATCTCTTTCAAGATGTATGATATTCATCAAACATACATAGTGGACAGTCAAACACAATTATCAATATTTCAATTTACAATAATCGTGACTTTCCATTTAACACATAGTAACAAAAATCACCATTTCCACTCATACGACGATGTGGGATACATAGACCACTCAACAAAATGCAAGATCATTTCTGTGACTGTACATGTCTAATTACACCGAAACCACACATCAACGATGTTGAGCTATCGATCCAATACAACGAGGCAACAACAGTATGCCCGATCCCATTTCTGAAATCGATCAAATTGCAACAAAACCATATTGTTTAAAAAACCCGTGACCATCTACAGGTTGTTGTGGGAGGGGTATTGTCCTGTTTGATGACACTGTGTTAATTATTTAATTGCGCATAGTGAGCAAGTTAATACACAGAATTGATTGAATTATACACAATAGTGTTTAATTGAGAACAATGATTATTTGGTTGGTGTTGGATATTTTACGTTTGATATAGAGTGGTTTTATGGATTACTTAATTAATTTTTTGAACAGTATCCTCTCTCTATCCCTACCATTATTTCACTTTTCTTTAATTACAATCCCTTTGCCTTCAAACATTCATTTTTCAATCCATGTTCTTAAAATGAGATGGTCACAGATTGGTTGCTCCACCTAGAAGCAAGAAGATTAGACACAGGGTTAAAAGAAGGAACACCTCCCATATTAGGAGTCGTTTAAGGGATTTGAGAACCACCAAATGAAAATGGAGTATAAGGAGGTGTATTGTCCCAAAGTTCAGTGCTAGCATTAGGGCCAGCATCTGGGATAGAGTTTGAAAACTGTGAAGTAAAATTCAGCATACAATAGGAAAAAGGACTAGAGGCCATAGGGATGGACTGAACATTATAGCTAGGTGAGTGACCAAGAGACCCAAATGGGTTAGAGGAAAGATATTGAGAATTCACTATAGGATGGGCAGTAGTAACGATAGGTGCCTCAGACACTACAACCATTGTGGTTGCAGGAGTTGAAGGGGTACCATTAACTATAGTAGGTGTGGGAGTCGAAAGACTCCTAGTGTTCTGAAGAATCAGATCAATACTCATTCTTGTAGGATCACAAATCTAAACAGTGGATGTGTGTGTACCACGTCTAATAACTCTACGCCTTTTAGAATGAAAAGACTCAAAATTCGGTGGTAACTGTAACAAGCGATGGGACCAATGGGGATGCTGGTCCGACTCCACGATGACTCAAGATACAAAAAATAAAGACTAGGACCGACTAGTAATCAAAGGTTACACCAGAAAATCAAATGGCCAATATGCACACAAATGGGGTAAAGTGGCTGAAAGGGGCATCCCTCACTAAAGAAGGTATGTCTCACCGAAAAGGGGCTAGATAATCCCTGATAAATATTGAAGGTAACAAAATTAGTTATAAGGGCCCTTATGGGCTTAACAACTAGTAGTTCAGATCCCTCGGAGAGGTAATCCTCCATAAAGGTTGTGTGTTGTCTGACCCTTATCTGACCCAGGGTATCTGTAGAATAACCACTGCAAGGAACCTATGTGGCACTCAATTCAAGCAACTAAGTAACCAATGTATAACTGATTCACAAGCAAGAAGTCGTAAGTCAAGTCCACCGTATGGGTAGGGTAGAAAATATTGAAACCTTGAAAGTATTGCCTCTCATGGAGGTAAGGGCACTAGAAAGATCCCCAGATACGAATAGATCCCCAGAAATATCTCTGGCTCTAAGAAGGTATTGGGGGGATATCCCTTCAACCAACCTTGCACGACCTCGTGATTAACTCTGGTGTAAGCAGAGCCTCCTGATATTACCTATTATACAATGGATTTCTCCACTCCCTTTGTTAGACAGATATGTTGATTTAATAGCCTTGGAGAATTTTACTCACAAAATCCTATTCCAAGGCACTAAATCCTAAGCTAGTCGGTGCACCCTAGAAAATAAAATCATGACTAATCAATTTTAAATTATAGCGTTAATTTTAGTGGCCATGCTTACTCAAAAAGGTATGGTAGTGAAACTCATGATGTTATGACTCAACAAGTAATGTAAATATGAATACAATTCAAAGTCCTAACTTCAATTTTCAAAGAATGATATGCTTCTTAAAACAAATGCAATTTTCAATTTCAACTCTGCAATTCTGAGGTAAAAATGGAATCTTTCTTTACATGCACTACGCTAATGATAAAGACTCAAATGATCAAAATGCCAAGAAATGCAAAATGCCCAATATTTTTGTATTTTCAATATAAGAAAAATGAAAATGCATGGACTGAACAACAACTTGATACATTAAAACTCTATTGTTTATAAAAATAGACAACTCAAGTAGGATATCAAGGAGGAAAACACCCATCCCAATGTACAAGGAAAATCAAAATGAAAAGATGATGAGAAAGACTCTGCCCAAAAATTCAACCAAAGGCAGGTTTCTTGTCATCCCATAGACCCTTAACAGTCAATACAGAGACCCAAGAGGACTCAACAATCAACAAAACCTACCCAACAACCACCAAACCTAGAAAACAAGAAAAGAAGGATGATGTATGCAACTGTTCATGGAAGAAACGCATATGTATGAAACTTGTAGAATGAAAGCTCGCATATATACATGACTGTCAAGAAAAAACCCACGTATATGTTTCAAAAACAAAGCTAGGCAAGGGAGAAGGATGAAAAACTAAGACCCGGAGTGAATAGAGGTTGTCAAGCAATGATATGACAAGAAACACAATAGGAACAAGAGCAATCTAAGGAGAAAAAAACTCCAAACCCCAAGAAAGAAGATTCAGTTCCCAGTATGGTTGCCAATTCTGTTACGAGGAAAATCTCTCTATGGATAGGGGTAAACCACAACAGAGGGAAATGACTGAAGAAATCGAATCTATTCTCAAGTATGCTATATAAACAAATATGCTAGTAAGACAAGATAAAAGGCCTACCTCGTCTAGACGTTTGATGAATTCCACCATTGAGCACTTGACTCAAAGCAATATACCTACAACTAGTCATCAACAACCAAGCAAAGAAACCATATGGTGATAATATATGATGTTAGCACATTCAATAAAATAATCCATTAATATACATAAAAAATTACGCCCATGTAGTAATAATTCAAATATTTGCAAGATATCAATTGGACGAGAAAAAAGTATTTCTATTAATATATGACCAACAGAAGTGAAAATGTTATAGACTTTCGTATCAGCATGGTTTGGAACCGAGAAATTGAGTTTCTTTCAGCTGGGTCTCTACCACTTCAATGCTCCACCAAAGGCAAGCTCATAGAAGAGAAATAATGAAGTTCTCAATCAATAAGGGAAGATCTTGGGGGCTGAACATTGTGTTCAGACTTAAAGGACAAAGGGATGGAGACTCAGTGTGAAGTAAAACATTTCTTCAGAGTAAATTTGTAGCCTCAATAATTTCTGAGGATAGCCATGCCACAATTATCACGATTGCAATACTCTCATTTGGGGATTTAAAACACACAGTCACAACAACCATCAACTCAACCTAACATGTTCTAGGAAGGCCACACATACCAATGGATTATGCACAAATCATTGTTGTGATTTAATCAATTATAAGCTAATGTTGGGTAAACAATTCAATAATTACAATGTAAGAGACAACAACTGCTTATTTAATCCCATTCTCCAATCAACCAGTTAACCATGTTGATCTATCGATCCAACTGTTATAATAGCCAATTCAGTGACCAAATACCAATAACCAAAACCACTGTCAACATAATCAATAGAGACGAGCCAACAATTGAACACTGTCGACGACACCCCACCAACTCATAGCAATCAACAATAAAACCAACAGGATATGACGACTCCAAAACAGGCTTGAATAATAAAGGGTTCACTCTGTGGATCATCACAGGGAGGCTGGAGTCGACCCGTAACAATGGGTGAGAACCTTTGAGATCATACAGTGAACACAGAGGTCATACCACCAACAAATTCACAGACAGGGTGACAGTTCATGAGATAGGGGAGACTAGGAATAGAGGAGAAAAAGGCTTCATTTTGGTCTGTAATAACACCGAGAACATGCAGGGTATAACCCTTGTGGTTTTCCCAATCAACCTAAAGAATGGTGAGATAAAACCGAGCCAAGAAAAGAAATCAATCTTAAGAAATCCCCTTGGCATAATAGCCATCATAACCCACTGCACAAACATCAGTAGCATGAATTAACCCATACCCAGGTGAAACAATACGCAATGACACAAGGTGGTTCAACCCATCAACCCCATAATCAACAAAACAACTAGGTATGGGGACACGAAAAGTGTGGAGACACCCAACCCATCTGGACCGAATGAAACCCTCCAAATAAAACTAGTAAGGATTATGGAGAGCCTTCATGGATCCTAATACTTAGAATAATTAATAAAAATTGTGACTTCAACCATCATTTTCATTTTCCATGAAAACCACACAAACAATCTTTTCTAGGAAAATATCACAAATTTACACAGTTTCCAGTCTTGAGAAAAGAACATACCCATACATTACCGAGCCAATATCTATTTCATAACCATAGCGGGTTCATGGATGGCGAAATGACATACCTGTAACCACGAAAACCTTAAAAATGCGAGCTTGGTTGGGCAATTCTTCCTCTGCTTGAAAATAAGAGCTTAACCACAATGAACACAATTGAACAATAGCCAAGCTAGGGTGATGGCCAGTGGGAGGGGTACGGAGTGACTTGAAGTAAATGCAGGTCACCTCCATCCTCCATTCATTCAATTCCTTAGTACATGCCAACCCACTATTTCATTAATTCATTCAATTAAACCGTACATTGAAAATAACATCCACTATTTTCCAAAAGTGCCACCCTATGTCACATTAACCACTGCCAACCATACTATAATGCATATCACATGTGTTTTCATATAACTCAATAAATCATATAACCACTAACCCCATTAGCTAGGACTAACAACCATGCTTTTAATTCCAATGCATATAGTGTAGCATATTAGTATAGTCTAGTTTCTTCCTTTTGCCTTTTGTTTATATTTCTTTTATCTCTTTTCAACTACTCTTATGTGTTGTTACTAACATGTCTTCTTGTGCAGGTGTCACAGTAATGAATCCAGGAATAGATATAAAGGGTAACAATGGATAACATAGGCCATTGTAACATGAAATTAGAGTCTATAGCAACATAAACAACACATAACATGCCTTATCCATCATTCATTTGTTACAATTAGAACCAAGACATAATAGGCCTTATCCATCGCAAATAAAACCAAGATTTCATCAATCATGTAGAACCCTATAAGCAATTTCAAACAACATCATAAACATGAAAACAAAAGAACCAAATATGATCTCCCAATCTACAAGGGGGTCCCACCTACTAGTATTATATATCTTGTTAGCTTATAATAATAGGCTTTAGCAATACTTTGCAGGAAAAATCCTCATTGCGATTTTAATCGTCAACAATAAGGAAAGTTGATACATACATGGATGGTTCCTTGCTTCTTATTCACAAGAACGAGATTGGATACCCATTCATTCAAGGGAACTAGGTAGATGAAGCCAACATTAAGTAGCTTCTCCACCTCTGCCTTAATAGTAGGGGCCTTCTGGGGATTTCCAGCTCTGAGATGTTGTTGGACAGGTTTAACATCTGGATAATTTCTAATATCATGCTCGAAAATACGAGGGTCTATTCCTAGCATCTCTTCATATGACCAAGAAAATACATCTCATAATTCCTTGAAGAGTTCAGTGTAGATCATGATTTCTTCTGGTGAACAATTCGTGTCGATATGTATGTTTTCAATCTTTCCAGGGGTATGAGAGATATCGATTCTAATGGCAGGAGAGATACTCGCCATATTTCCTTCGGCATAAATGTCGTGCGTATCAAGTGGAACTACAATGTGACCAACTATCTCACTCAAAGTAGATCAAAAGTCATCTTGTTTAATTCTTTCAAGCTCCGGGATAAAATAAAAGAGATTATGCATACCATCCCAAGGTTTTTCGAAACCATTCACGGCTTCGATGATAGCTTCATCCGAGGGAAAAGTCTCATTGAGGAAGTTATGTTAACAAGACAATGAAGTGGCCCACATGGGCTTAAGAACACAATCCTCCTCGTCCGTCGGCGAGGTAAAATGATAGAGATCAGTGGAAGAGTTAAGAACAACTTGATACGCAATCTCTATTGCCGATAGTGGCATGGCCATTCCAGGATGTGACTGATCTTCGGAAGATGAAGTCGAGGAAGGTAGGGACCAAGGATCATTAAAATAGGAAGTGCGGAAAGGAACAGACCTCTCTGACGAAACGGTATTACTGGACATGGCGTAAATATGGTGAATCGCTGCCATGAAGTCGAAAGTACCCATAAGGGAAGAATAAATTTTGACACTGATATTCTCAGTTGTTGATTGAGAATTTTCGACCACAGGGATCGATGATCCAATAGATGCATTGGGACTAGCATACACAAAGGATAACTCGTCGTTCATCATGATCTTCCCATCGAGTGGAAAACAAAGAGTGTGTTAGACAGACGACACGACGATAGTCATAGAATAGGTCCAATTGCATCCAAGTAACAAGTTATAATCAAGAGATGCATCAACTACCTCTACGTCCACCTCTATCGTCTTCCCACCTAACTGGACCATAAAGGCAGGAAGAATACCATGAAGGTGGAAGGAACAACCATCAAAAGAAGTCAACATGGTTGGGGACATCACACATGTAGCATCTCCTTCATAAAAAACTGCACGTTTGATGGTATACTTTGAGTACCCCACGTGGATTTGGAATGCCACATGGTAAGGCAAATGAGTCTTCACATCTGTGACATCAAACTTGATAAATTTCGAGACATTGGGTTCTAGAGCTCCTAACATAGATAGAAAGGAATTCCTCTATGAAGGACACGTCTGGAGTACCTCCAGAGTTGACATCGCACAAGGGGTTTGACTCAGGTCCTCAACAATAGAGTAGTTTGGGTGGCTCTAGCATTTATATTGTGGGGAGAGAACTTGAGTACTCCTTTTAGAATATGAGGCAGTGGCTTTGGTTTTTTGATCTGTAAAGTCATCCCCGAAGGAGCAGGAGGAGATTCTATACCAGGTATAGCCTATGAAGAACTATAATCGCGAGATCGAGTGGCTGCATGAACTTTAGCATCGACCATATTGATACAAAAATGGTCATCGTCTTGCGACGATGGGTTTTGACTCCCACTAGCTGCATTTTCGATGTTTGAGGAGATAGAGGCCATGTGCTGGTTATGTGGGAAAGGATTCGTCAGCACGACGGGTGGTAGAGATAATAGCCTTGCAACTTCCACAAGTTTGGGGCATAAATGAGTAAGGTGATCCTCTGTACAAATCTTATAGGGAAATTTCACCATACACTTTCTTTCTTTCCCTCTCCAACATTATAATTCATCTTCTCATTATTACCATTGTCTTTGGGTTTATTATTATTTTTTCCGCCTTACGATTATTATTATGTCCTTTCTTCTTATTCCTGCCTGGTTGTTGGTTACCATTTGGGCTGGTCAATGATTTCACAGAATGTACATCCACCGAATGAGTGGGATTGGAGGACACAAATGAAGTTGGCCCTCCTACAAACTGGTTTAGAGAAAAATCTTTCAAATGGCTTGTCATCGAGTCTGCAGATTTTACATTGGCAGAGCCTACAATGTCGTCAACATGAGGTCCGAGATTTTTTCTAAGGTCATAGCTTGACCTCGATGCATCTAGAAGAATGTGGTATAACATTCCAGACTGAGCATATATAATATCTAACTATTGGGATTTGAAGATCACTTCTTCCTCAGTGGTAACCCCGTATGTAGCAACATCCTTCAATATAGGTGGCTGTAAAGACTTGAGAAACCATTATAAAATAAAGGCTAGGGGTATGAATGTCTCAATCAACCTATTCCATCTACTCCACTCCTAGATATGATCTGAGATATGAGTGGCAGTGTCCTGACATAAATTTGAAAGAAGTTCTAGGCCAACATCATAATGAACTGACAATTGGAAGTGGTTAAGGAAGACCAACACCATCTGACTAAAGGTCCCATATGCCCCCCTAGGAAACTTGATATACCATTTCAAAACGACCCCAATGAGGGTGCGTTGAAACAATCTTAACCAAATGGAATCGTCATTAAGGGAATTCGAAGAGCACTATAGGTGAAAGGTAGTAATGTGATCACTAGGATCCTCACCATTCTTACCTTCGAATTTCAGAATGTCCGAAGGAATATTGGTGAGGACGGGGGGCCATGTTGGATCATGAAACACAGGTTTTTTCATCAACTTAGACAATTCTGGAAGATTAAGCGTGGCCATAAAAGGGAGATGGGGTTGCAACATGTGGCCCCAGGCTCCCTGGAAATATTATTCTTGAGGAACTACGGCCCATCCAGGGTTATGGTAAGAACCATGGCCCTGTCTAGAATTGTAAGGCCCTCCTCTAGTCTTATTCATAAGAGGTTGGTTGGGAATCATTCCGATAGGAATGTTCTAATGGGGGTTGTAAAAATTGCCCCCATCCAGAGTGGCTCCGGGTTGGGGGTTGCCCAAGGTGTGAAACTGACCTCTTCTGGGTGTGAACCCAAAGGATAGAGGTGGATTCGTCATGCCAAACGTGTTGGTTGGAATCGACACTGAGGAGGAGAGGGTATAGGAAGAAACTTGAGCAAAATCTTGCCCTCTAGGTTGGTTTCTCCACCCAAAAGCAAGAAGATTAGACTCAGGGTTAAAATAAGGAATGCCTCCCATATTAGGAGTCATTTGAGGGATTTGAGAACCACAAAATGAAAATGCAGTATAAGGAGATCTATTTCCCCAAAGTTCAATGCTAGAATTAGGGCCACCATCTGCGATGGAGTTTGAAAATTGTGAAGTAAAATTCGGCATACCATAGGAAAAAGGACTAGAGGCCATAGGGATGGACTTAACATTATAGCTCGGTGAGTGACCAAAAGACCCAAATGGGTTAGAGGCAAGATATTGAGCATTCACTATAGGATGGATAGTAGTAATGATAGGTGCCTCTGGCACTACAACCAATGTGGTTGCAGGAGTCGAAGGGGTACCATTAACTATAGTAGGTGTGGGAGTCGAAGGACTACCAGTGTTCTGAAGACTCGGTTTAGTACTCATATTTGTAGGATCACAAGTCTGAACAGTGGAGGTGTTTTTACCACGTCTAATTACTCTATGCCATTTAGAAGGAAAAGACTCAAAATTCGGTGGTAACTGTAACAAGTGACAGGACCAACGGGGACACTGGTCTGACTCCACGATGACTCAAGATACACAAAATAAAGACTAGGACCAACTAGTAATCAAAGATTACGCCAGAAAATCAAATGGCCAATATGCACACAAATGGGGTAAAGTGGCTGAAAGGGGCCTACCTCCCTAAAGAAGGTATGTCTCACTGAAGAGGGGCTAGATAATCCTTGCTAAAGATCGAAGGTAAAAAAATCCGTTATAAGGGCCCTCATGGGCTTAACACCCAGTCATTTAGAGCCCACGGAGAGGTAATCCTCCATAAAGGTTGTGTGTTGTATGACCCTTATCTGACCCAGGATACCTGCAGAATAACCCCTGCAAGGAACCTATGTGGTACCTAATTCAAGCAACTAAGAAACCAATGTATAATCGATGCACAAGCAAGCATTCATAAGTCAGGTCCACCGTATGGGTAGGGTAGAAAAGCCTGAAACCTTGAAAGTATCGCCTCTCATGGAGGTAAGGGCACTAGCAGGATCCCTAGATACGAATAGATCCCCAAAAATATTTATGACGCTAAGAAGGTATCAGGCGGATATCCCTTCAACCAACCTCGCATGACCTCGTGATTAACTCTGGTGTATGCAGAGCTTCCTGATATAACCTATTATACAATGGATTTCTCCACTCCCTTTGTCAGACACATATGTTGATTTAATAGCCTTGGAGAAGTTTACTCACAATATCCTATTCCAAGGCACTAAATCCTAAGCTATTCGGTGCACCCTAGAAAATAAAATCGTTACTAATCAATTTTAAATTATAGTGTTAATTTTAGTGGCCGTGCTTACTCAAAAAGGTATGGTAGTGAAACTCATGATGTTATGACTCGGCAGGTAAAGTAAATATGAATACAATGCAAAGTCCTAACTTCAATTTTCAATTAATGATATGCTTCTTAAAATAAATTCAATTTTTAGTTTCAACTCTGCAATTCTAAGGTAAAAATGGAATCTTTATTTACATGCACTAAGCTAATGACAAAGACTCAAAAGATCAAAATGCCAAGCAATGGAAAATGGATAATATTTTTGTATTTTCAATATAAGAAAAATGAAAATGCATGGACTGAACAACAACTTGATACATAAAAATTCTATTGTTTATAAAAACAGACAACTCAAGTAGGATATCAAGGAGAAAAACACCCAACTCAATGTACAAGGACAATCAAAATGAAAATATGATGAGAAAGACTTTGCCCAAAAATTCAACCAAAGACAGGTTTCTTGTCATCCCATAGACCCTTAACAGTCACTACAGAGACCAAAGAAGACTCAACAATCAACAAAACCTAGCCAACAACCACCAAACCTAGAAAAAAAGCAAAGAAGGTTGATGTACACGACTATTCAGGGAAGCAATGCACATGTACACAGCTTGCAGAAGGAAAGCTCACGTATATACGCAATTTTCAAGCAAAAACCCACGTATATGTTTCAAAAACAAAGGTAGGCAAGGGAGAAGGATGAAAAACTCAGACTTAGAGTGAACAGAGGTTGTCAAGAAATGATACGACAAGAAACACAATAGGAACAAGAGGAATCTAAGGAGAAAAACACTCCAAACCCCAAAAAAGAAGATTCAGTTCCCAGTATGGTCGTCAATTCTGTTATGGGGAAAATCTCTCTATGGATAGGGGTAAACCACAACAGAGGGAAATGACTGCATAAATCGACTCTATTCTCAAGTATGCTATATAAACAAATATGCTAGCAAGACAAGATAAAAGGCCCACCTCGTCCAGATGTTCGATGAATTCCACCATTGAGCACTTGAATCAAAGCAATATATCTACAACCAAGAAAAGCAACCATATGGTGATAATATATGATGTTATCACATTCAATAGCATAATCCATTAATATACATAACAAATTACGCCCATGGAATAATAATTCAAATATTTGCAAGATATCAATTGGAAGAGAAAATATTATTTCTATTAATATATGATCAACAAAAGTGAAAATGTTATAGACTTTCGTGTCAGCACGGTTCAGAACCGAGAAACTGAGTTCCTTCCAAGTGGGTCTCCACCACTTCAATCCTCCACCAAAGGCAAGCTCATAAAAGAGAAATAATGAAGTTCTCAATAAATAAGGGAAGATCTTGGGGGCTAAACACTGTGTTCAAAATTAAAGCACAAAGGGATGGAGACTCAATATGAAGTAAATAATTTATCGAGAGTAAATTTTCTCTCAAAGTTGAATTCTTTCTCCTCTTTTCCATAGCTCATAATTGGCCTATTTATAGCCTCCAAATGGAACCGAAGGGCCAAGTTGGAACATTTCCAGTATATGGAAGGCCAAGGATCATAGATCTCTTGTCATGATGTGGAAACCCGACACCATTTTACATTTTTGGGCACAAATCCTGATGTACACAAGTTGTAGTGGTGCAACCTACGTATACACATGTTGTATAGTAGGAAAGGTGCGTACATATAGAAAAAATGTACTTTTTATCTCTAAACTTTTCAAAAAGGGATGAAAAGTCTACATAGAGAAATGGAAAAAGGCCCTTTGTGCAAGATTGCATAGGGTGAGGAAAATATTTCTATAACACTCCTCAACTTCCCATTACATTTCTCATGCCCCTTTATATAGTGATACCTGCCACCTAAGAACATTCTAGAGGAGGAATCTTCTAGAAGTGGAACCTTCTAGTAATCCCTCTTACATTTATTACATTCACAATAGGACATATTTACTAAAATTGACCTTCATACATAACAATACATATCTACTATGTCCCTTTGGGTACCTCCCTAGGTACCCCATATTATTCCCCTAGCTACACTACATTCCATCCCCCTTATGAAAGTGTTGTCCCCAACGCTTGTTATGAAAGATTACAACCATATACCAGGGTCCCATGGATAAGTTTGGACCATAATGATAAATTAGGATGGAGAACTAGGGTCCCATGTAGAAGTGCTAGCCACCATGTTGAAGAAGCCTAAACTCCACTGTGAACTTGGGTCCCATGTCCAATTGCTTATGTGAACTCCTCGTTGAATATATTGGAACTCAAGATCCAACTAAAAATTGTGCACCAAATATCTATATTGATCATGTGGATCCAAATATGTAGATCCCTCCATATCTAAAAAACCATCCACATAACACACTAGTACTGGAGAATACTGAGAAATAGTATTCAAAGAAGGATCTTTACTTCTCTCCATAATTCTCTTTACATAGGGTGGAGTAGAGTCATCAAATAAAAGATGAAAATAGTTATCATCCCATAAATTACAACTGTTTATATACCAATCCTCACAATCAATCTCTAAATCATACCAGACATATCGTTGTTGATCATGTTTTTCCTTAACACAAGGGTATGTGTTTTGAACAACACAAATATCCTTATATTCATTAAGTGTCTTTTGAATATCGTGGAGAGCTTGTAAGATTTTGATCCTATCTTCATGCTTTATTACTATGAGGGTTTGATAGTGAAATTTTTCAGAGGATGTAACGCATGACATATTGATTGGAGGCACTACATATAATATGTCAAATAAGTCCCATAAAAATCCTCTATCCAATGACATTGATTTGGAAGCTATTTGAGCACCGTGTCAAAAGTTATGAGCTCTACAGTCTTCCAACCATCACAAAATACCCTAAACATTGTTGATTTCAAATCAATGATATCTTAATTTGCAGAGCTCCGATTCAAACAACGTTTTTTTTGAAATGGGGTGAATTTGTGAAAGGAACTCATATATACAATTTTTTGGAGGAAATGATGCACCAATTGATACAGAAAGCTACAAAATCTCACAGTCATCCACAAAAACCCATGAAAACTTGTTGATTTTAAATCAATGATATCTTGGCCTCTTGAACTTTGATTTAGAGGATTTTTTTGAAATTGTTTTTTTTTTTGCTGAGAGGAACTCATATATACAACCAGTCTCTACAAATTATGAAAATAAATATATATGGATTGTGTTAGAAAAACAATATCGCGGAGCAATAAAATAAAACAAATCTGGAAATAAAATATAGAAGATACACAATACAATAGAGACACAAATATACGTGGTTCACCCAGTGTGGGCTATTTCCACCAAAGAAATTGCCCGGTCCTTTATTATTATCCAGCAATCGAAGGGATACAACCTACAAAAAACACGTTGTAACTTCCTCTTCTTTTTCTCACAGTCTCCTATCTCAGAATACAATATTTTCTATCATACTTAGCCACAATACATTTCCCTCATAAAAGAGGGTTGCCTTCTAGGGAAAAAAAATCTAACATAATTTCTACCGTTAGATCTGTGACCTTATAATGAACGGTCTAGATTTACAATGAAATTACAATATACATTTACAAGGCAATTTTTCCTTCGAGGGATTCGTCTACTTTCCCCCGAACCCCCCAGTCGAGGGGATAGCCCCCTTAGACCCTACAAAGGGGGTAACCCCCCTCTGCACTCCCCTGTGTGGAAGAGTGTACATACTTCTAAGGTGTAAATACTTCATGGGGTATAAACATGGCTGAAAACAAAAGACCTATGAATCAGGAAGATAATCAGGCTCCACAACCAACATATTGTATATACTGTCGCGGCCCTCTTTTTTATTCTTTAAAAATTATGCAAAATAGAAAAGTAAATTTCCCTTTCTTCATGGCCGAAGAAAGTTCTCTAATACCACTTTTTAGGTTCCAAATATATGAAAATAAAATTACCACACATGGAGGATTCAAATAAATTCAAATATTACAAGTTCACCACTGAGTATATCTGCATAAAAGGTGGAAATTTTAGCTTGAAGGCATTCTCAGTCCCCTATTCAATGATCTAAAATTGTCCATATATAATGGGATTGAGTTTCTTTTCCACTCCTTGAAGTCATCCCTTAATAATATAGAGCCACACCTTGTCTCCAACATAGAATTTGTGATCCTCCCTATGTTTATTATGCCTAGATTTGTATACTTGTTGGCTCTTGAATATTCTCGAGATGCTCTAGAACCCTTAGATGTATCTTCCTTATATTGTCCAAAAATGTGATTTTCTTATGTTATTCTCCTTGAGCATTGCTTCTTCCTTCAATTGTTCATACTTGATATCAAATGGTGAAGGCGTTAAATAACCAAAAAGAGTATTGAAAGGAGACTTATTGGTGGAAGAATGGAGCTCTCTGTTGTAGGATTATTGAATGTAGACTAGCTGCTCATTGTATGTCTTTGGTTGTTTATCGTTATAACCTCTCAATAATTGCACCAACATCTTCTTAAGAACCTTGGTTTTTCCATCATTCTGAGGATGGAAGTCAATGTAGTACTTTAACTTGGTACCCATCTTCTCCCAAACTATTGTCCAAAATTTTCCCAATAACCTCTTGTCATGATTAGATATGATGGAGGTTTGAAATATGAAATGTACCCAAACATGGTTGACGAATAGTTTAGATGCCTCTCATCCAGAGTTGTCTTCTTACAAGGAATAAGAACACACATTTTGTTGAAGCAGTCTACCACAACAAACAAGTATTCATGGCCTCTATGAGTCATAGGAAAAACTCCAAAAAAATACATGGATATTCTCGCCCAAGGTCTTCTTGGCATTGGTAATGGCATGTACAAACCAATTTTACAATTGCTTGGCTTGCTAGTGCTACAAAGAAAAAAACCTCTAAATTTTTTCCACCTGCTCCTACTTATTCAGCCAATACACATACCGCTGCAAATTCAGCACTGTATTTGTCACACAAAAATTCCCAACAACTCTACAAGTCTATGGTTCTCTCATCAATTGAAATCTTCTCTCCTGAGGAATGCATAGTTATTCAAACTTGTACAATAGTCAAAATCATAGGTGGTATTCATTTTGTTCCATGAAAATGACTGAAATTTCCTTGAACTTCTTGTAGAACCCTTTAAAATATTTATCTCCTTCATAATATTCACTCCAAATTTCATTAGTGAATGGTTCAAGTTGTATTATCATTCCAACTATTGAAATCTTCTTTAGCAGTGGTCTAGAGAGCATGTCTTATAGTCTATTCATGGACACTTACTTGTACTTAATCAGTAGATGAAATAACTATAAGAAACCTAACCACTTGTAATTCCTCACTTGCTGCATATTTCTCTAACTTTATAGATATTGAAGGAGCCGATGATCCATATGTATGATGGTATCTTTTCCTAGGAGGTAATTATTCCACTTTTTCACTTCCTATACAATCACAAAGAGATCCTTATTGTATGTGGGGTAGTCAAGTATTGGTCCATGAAACAACTCTGAGTGGTAGTACACAATCCTTCCTCCTTGGATGAGCACTATCTCTAGTGCATACCCACTATCATTTGTCTCTAGCTCAAAATGTCACTACAAATTTGGCAAGGCTAAGACTGGAGCATCATTTATTTTCTTCTTAAAATATTTAAATTCTCTTTATTGTGTCTTACCCCAATGAAATATCTTTCCTTTGGAGGTCAAGGAATGCAATGGTGCTTCTACTTTAGAGAAGTTTACAATGAATTTTCTCAAATATAGAGTTGCTTCCATGAAACTTCTGACCTCTGTCATGTTGGTGGGTATATTACATTGAGTGGTGGATGCAATATTCTTCATACCTACCCTCATATATCCTCCTATAATCATGTGTCAAAGATATATCAAGGAAGTATTTCCAAACTCACACTTTTGCAATTTGGAAATCAAATTCTTCTTCTTCAAGGTATCTAGTACCTACCTCACATGTGAGAAGTGTTGATACAACTTATTATGAGAAACAAATGAGATACAAATGAAAATATAGAAGAGAAAACATAAATACAATGGAACCCAACTTATAATAATGAAAAAAACAGAAAAACTTCGTACAACACAAACTGGCTAGAATGGGGTAGCTCAGATCTGAAGAAAAAAAGATGTTGGCTACATTTCATTCGCAACAAGATTTACATCACACTCCATTTCTTGCTTAAAGGACCTCCTTCACCTCAATTATATATGAGAGAGTAAGAGGAGAATAATTCCCATGATGCATATGTGATAAATTGGTCTAAGTTTACAAAATTCCATAGGAATTCTTGGGTGGTCACCCATCCCAATACTAATCTATCCCAAGAGCACTTAACTGTGGAGTTCTAATGGGATCTAGTGCATTAAAAATATGCTATAGGAATGTGCATAATACCAATAGGAAATCATTACATGATGTCTGTAATTAAAAAATGGAGATGGCGTTACATTACATTCCCCATCAAAATGATGAATATCATGGTTTATCAAAACCATGGATCAAAAACATTGATTCAATGGAAAATGTGTATGGACACTGATATCCACTTGGATCACTCCTCCCACCTATTGAGGGGTCATAAATCCATTTAACTCAACAATAGGAACCAAACCTGCCACTGAGCCCCAATTATACTCTACAACATTTAATGGTGGAATGGTTCTCCAGATGTTGTGATCCAACCAAATGATCGATGGGATTTATGTAGTGATCGATAGGATGTCTTCTTCTTCATATCCAATTATACACATTTTTGATGAAAAACACAAACTTGTCTCTGGTCCTAAACAAGAATTCTCAATTAAGGCATCTCCGAAATAGCTCTTTACAAATCAAAAAAATGAGGGTCTTTGCAACAACCATCGACCCCTTGCTAACAGGTCAATCCTCTTATTTATAACATATTATTAACTAAAAATAACTATCAAAAGTGCAGCTAAGTAAAACAAAAACTCACCACATGGCACTTTCATCTCTCAATCTTCTAAGAGTCGTCAAATGATATCACTTGAGTGGATGACTCTTCTCGTACTCCGACCATTTGACGAAGAGATCTTTGCATGTGTTGGCATACGAGAATTTATGTTGTTCCATTGGGACCGAAAGGATCTCTCTTATCTCTATTCCCTGTGCTCGATACTTGACTATTCTATCACTTAACTACTACAACACGATTTGAGCCTTGATCGGGTGTTCAATGAAATGTTGCACTTGTCCTGGAGCCATGTTTTCCACATTTTCTATCTATGCATCCCATGATGAGTCTCGTTCGGCATGTAATTTGAGTATGTCATGCAAGTCGACAAAGTCATCAGGTGTGTCGAATTCAAGGAGGCTGATGTTTCTCATTTCCCAGTTGATCTTGGTCCAACTCTTTTCACACTCGGCCCATTTCTCTTGGATTTCCTGATCAGGTTCTAGAGAAATTTTTAGCCAATATTTGGATGACTTCTTTATGTGTTTGATGTTGCTTTCCCTTAGTACCCAGATGTCATTCTCTTCAGCATCTCTACCCCGTTGAACCACGCTGATGTAGTTGATCCTTTCCATGGCTTGGTGTGCTTTCTCATAACACCTTTCCATATCCTTTCACGTCACCAACGCCATGAGGGTGTCTTCTTGAAGCTCGACTATTCTTGTAATGAATAGGTGTCGCTCATCCGTAAATTTACTATAGGACTCCTAGAATTCAATTCTCAGGAACAATGCGGCTTATGTGGCGTCCTAGTAATATTTTTCCAAATGGCGCAGATGTTCCAAATCCTTTAGCATAGTGGACAACTCCTCTTCATCTCTTTTCACTTTGCACAAGGTGACATCTGTGATTGACATCCCTTTGGCTATTCAAATGTCTTGGCATGTTCCGCGTTAATCAATTTTTCCTCTGTGGTGATGAGGATGAAGCGATCTAGAGTAATCATCCTCTTCTTTGTGGTTCTCTTCAGGATATCTTTCCTTTTCCAATCATAGGAGATGGCCTATATATCAACAACTTCATCCAAAGGATTAGATATTTTTTTTTCTCCTCAGGTAAGCATATTTCCCAGGCTTCCAACGGTGTATATTTGTTCAATATTGGGTTATTGAACCTCTTCCATGTGTTCCGAAGGTCCAAAATCTAGTTGTTTCTCATCGGGAGGTTGAGTACTAGTTGAAATTGAAGCATCATGGGTAGGCTGAGTACTTAATTGATAATCGATTGTTGAGATGTTGATTTCCTACTATGGAACTTCTTCCTTTGTGCGCCCAAACCTGGCTCGTTCGTCAGACTATCCATTTGGGTGTCCTGTACATCAAGTAGCTCAGTGTCTAAGAAACTTTCGATCTCTTGGTAATTCTATCGAAGGCACCGAATTTGAGAATCGAGAACTGGGGAAGATGCCTTCTCGAGCTCCTTCTCCTCTTTGATCTACACCATAGTCACCAGGGACACCTCCGAACTTTCCTCATCATCATAGATTGTTATCAAGTCATGGAGGGGGTTTGGTGCACTTTCTCTCCCTGATGTTTTTTCTATCTCTGGCTGAGCTAAAACGTTCCCTGGTGATCCGGCCCATGGCGCTGTAACTTCAGGGTTATCTAACCCAAATATTTCGTCAATTTGTATTAGCTCAAGGCCGCTTGTTCGACAACACAGGTATTCCAACAGAGGATGAACAACTTTAGTAACCACTCAGATAACCAGATCAAAGATCAACACATCGATGTTTTCACGTGGTAAAACCCCTACGGGGAAAAATCCACGGCCCCATCCAACGCGGCCACTTGGAGCAGTTTATTATTGCAAAGAAAAAGATTACAGAGAGATTTTACAAGAGAGTTTCTCACAATCGATCATTGACAAATGAACCTCGATGCTCTTTAAATAGAGATCATGGACCAATCAGGTGTTAAGCCATAGATCAATAGTCATTAAGATTGAGGAGAGTATGAATCGTTAGATCACTCTATGTTGGGAACATATCATGACTGTCGGATGTCCTAACTACAAATGCATACTAAAGAAACACACTTTTACCTAACGACATATTAGACTAAGTAGATCTTAACTAACTCATAAGTGTCTAAATATCCTAACATCCCCCCTTAAGAACAACTTGGGATAGGATTGAAGGATTTACAATAGTGACACAATAGGAGAAGGAAGGAGGCATTAGAGACTATCCCCCCTTAATGACAACTTCCTGAAATCCTAACATAGATCGGAGTTTGGAAAACTTCGCTTCTGTAAGAGACTTTGTTAAAATGTCTGCAACTTGATCTTCTATAGGCAAAAAGAGGACTTCAATAACTTGATCATGAATTATCTTTCTAATGAAGTGCATGTGTAGCTCGATGTGTTTTCTATGCTGATGTTGAACTGGGTATTTTGCGAGCTTGATGGCACTCTGATTATCACACCAAAGGCTGGTCGGATGCTGGTGCTAGAATCCAAACTCTAAAAGGATCTGTCGAAGCCACAGGGCTTCCTGACTTGCATTTACCACTACTCGGTATTATGCTTCTACTGAAGAAAGTGTAATAGCCTATTGTTTCTTACAGGCCCAAGTCACAGGTCTTGAGCCAAGGATGAAAACATAACCTACAGTCGATTTTCAATCATCAGGGTCGTCGACGCAATCTAAATTAGTGAAACCAACTAATAAAGGAGTCCTCCTTGAATTGTAATGTATCCTGAACTGAACTGTACCACGAACATAGTGAAGTATCCTTTTAGCTTCTTTCCAATGGCTTTCATGGGGTGTTTCCATATATTGGGCAATAAGACCCAAAACAAAGGAAAGATTAGGACAGGTATGAGTCAAGTATAAGAGGCTACCAACTAACTGACGGTACAGGGTGGCATCAACTTCAGGAGAACTGCAGGTGGCAGAAACATTGACTCCAGACTGGAAGGGAGAAGGGGTTGGTTTACAATCATCCATGTGAAAGCGACGAAGAAGGTCACAAGCATACTTAGACTGGGAAAGAAAAATTCCTTCATTGGTTTGTAAAACTTGGAGGCCAAGGAAATAGTGCAAAAAACCTAAGTCTGTCATTTCAAATTTCTTATTAAGGTTGGTTTTCACATGGTTTAAAAGTTTTGAGTCACTACCAGTAATGATAAGGTCATCAGCATAAAGGACAAGGATTATGAGATGGCTTCCTACTTTCTTGGTATAGACATTAGGATCAGAATGGAATCTAGAGAATCCAGTGGCAATAAGAAAGCTATCCATTTTGTCATACCAAGCTCGGGGAGCTTGCTTGAGACCATAAAGAGATTTCTTGAGGCGACAAACAAGGCTAGAGTAATTCTAGACATAGCCAGGAGGTTGTTCCATGTAGATTTCTTCTTGTAAATATCTATGCAAGAAGGAAAATTTAACATCCATTTGATGGACCTCCCATTTATGTGAGGCAGCAAGGGAAAGAACAAGGCAGATGGAATTAATTTTTGCTACAGGGGCAAAGGTTTCATTATAGTCAATTCCTTCAACTTGGGAAAATCCTTTGAAACTAACTGAGCCTTGTGTCTTTCAACACTTCCATATGATGCATACTTAGTTATGTAGACCCATTTGCATCTAACAAGTTTTCTTCCTTTTGGAAGAGGTACAAGATCCCACATATCGTTTTCCATTAAAGAACGATACTGTTCATTCATTGTTGTATCCCAATCTGGATGACCTGAAGCTTCTGCAAATGTCTCTGGATCACGAGTTTCTGAAACTTGAGCCAAAAGAGAAGAGGCTCACTAGAACTGTGAATGTGTCCGACGTTGATTTGAAGGATCACTGACAAGATTACCAGCTGCTTCTCATGTTGAATGAACCCATCTAGGAAGCGGTGGAGCTGGTGTTGGTTCAGGTTCAAAGGACTCATCTGGAGGAGGGTGAGCAAGTAGAGGTGGATTTTCATCCTTACCGTCATCATCTGAAGAAGAAACCAGATCATAAGAAGGCCCAAATGCTGAAGCTGGCTCATAGGCCGAAGAAGGCACAATCGTCGAAGATGGCTCGCAGGCCAAGAGATTTTCATCAAATTTAACATCTCTTCTAAGAATAATTTCATTACAATGTGATTGAAGAAGTCTATAACCTTTGGCATCTTCAGAATAACCAACAAATATACACTTCTCAGTTTTAGGTTGCAATGCTTTCCTTTTCTCATCAGGAATGTGAGCCCATGCTATACTGCCAAATACATGGAAGTGACTTACATGTGGTTTAATTTTAGTCCAAGCTTCTTCTGGTGTTATATTTTTAAGAGCCTTTGTGGGAGTGGGATTTACTATGTAATTTGCATAGTTGATGGCTTCCACCCAATACTTTAGACTTAATCCCTTAGATTGGATCATACAATTAGCCATTTCTTTTAATGTGTGGTTCTTTCTCTCAGCAACACCATTTTGTTGTGGTGTATATGGAATAGTTTGTTGCATTTGGATTCCTTATGTAGTGCAGTATCTTGTAAAATTATTGTTCACATATTCACCTCCATTATCTGTTCTTAACCTTTGAATTTGATGTCCAGATTGCTTTTCTACAAGGGCCTCATAGGCCAAAAACTTGTCAAAAACTTCACTCTTGAGTTTTAAGAAGTAAACCCAAGTACGTTTGGAAAAGTCATCAATGAAAGTTAAAAAATAATTGCACCCAAAAAAAGGAGAAGAAAGTGGACCACACAAATCCCTGTGAACAAGATGCAAAGGACTCGAGGCATGCCAAGAGGCACTGCAAGATACTAGATATATAAAATATGCAGAACGGAAATGAAATGCTAGAAATAACAGAATAACAGTATAATATCCAGCATAATCTTCACAATACACAGAAATGATATACGAAATAGCAACAGAAATAGCACTTGAATAGAATAGCACTTGATTCAGATAGCAATGTTCACAGGCCTCTTCGAGGGGGCAACCTCCAATCGAGCAGCGCTCTGTTACAATAATATCCAAGCTAGGGTT
>JASDQU010502506.1:52702-67766 GCA_032191745.1 Picea mariana
GAAACACACTAAGAAACACACTTTTACCTAATGACATATTAGACCAAGTAGATCTTAACTAACTCCTAAGTGTCTAAATATCCTAACAAAAACTATACCGTATGGTTCTCCAATCTAGTAAAGACACGTGGCGTTTAAGATCGGTGACCTAATTATGATGTATTAATCAGAGTCAGGAATTTCCTTAAGTTATTCATTCTAAAAAAAACCTTAGCTTGTCGATGCTGAAAAAATATCTAGGGTCGATGATCGACAATAAACCTAACAAGTACTTTCTTTGGAGTAGCTTCCTCGAAAAATTCTCGATGCCAAAAACCCATCGGGGATCGACGATCGAGAATATCCTTTAGCATGGTAAGAATGTTTTTTGTGATCCTTTTAGGTTTTCCCCGATTCTGATAAGTGCGACGGGCATTGGATATCGATGGTATCTTTTATTTCTTTGTTAATGTCTATTTCCCTCGTATTTTACCGATGCTGATGGGGAATTGACTATCGACGATATCCTTATGCAAGACTTGTCGCAAAAAAAAAACTTCATTTTTTCGATGCCGATGGGGATCGATGCTCAGTGACTGAGGTTTCTCATGTGGTTATTTTCCTTCTTTGAATTCCTTTTGATGTTGAATCTGAGTGCGTGGAGTGAAGTGTTTCAGCTGTCGATCCTTTATTCAGGTGTTAAGGCCTTTTAAGTGATGGGGTTTCATAAGTTCAAACAAACCTGAATAGGTGACGAGAGTCGTGATAATAAGAAAAGATAAAACCATTTCTCAAAATGAAGTTGAACCAGACTGTGCAAAAGATCAAGTGGTACCCAAGAAGAAAAAAAATGAGAGAGGCTTTTTAGGGTGTGTTGAGTGCTCAACACCACTTTAGGAACCAATGTTCCTCATTTCTTCATGTTCCCTTGGGATATGGGGAAACTTCTGTTCAACCTGAACCTTGGTGAGTCACTTGCATTTTTTAAGTTGTTATCCTGCTTGTACTTGGTATTAGCCTATTGACATATTTCATGAATTTTTTTTTTGGAGGTGATGGGTCCATTAAAAAAATATGGCTACATGATCTACCTTGGTCAATGTGTGGGATGAATATTTCAATGAAGATGCAACAGGAAGATCTTTAGCAATGGGGGTTAATGGATGGAACCCCAAGCACACCTGAAAAGAGCCATGGCAAATAGAGGTATTCCAAACATATGGAAGACTCATTATATGGACAGGAGCATCCATATATTGGACCATTGGGTAAGGGAGCATCAGGAATGTACCACCCCCCATCCCAGCTAAGGAAAATTACTATGTGAAATACTCATAAAAATGAAAATTTATGCTAACTAAATAATTTCCTATAGCTTACAACTATGAATTGCATACAAATCTAATTGTTAAATGTTAAATTTAATTATATGCATCTACAACATGATTAAACAACATAATATTAAACTATTAAACTCAATTTCAACAACATATAAATCAGTTTGATACACAGAGTTAATGCACAACACATCAACTCATAATACAAATAATAACAGGATAAAACACTTATATTTTATAAACAGTTGTGCAACCAATTGCTTGGGATGGACATTCCACCCAACCATAGACTTGATGCTCCAAATATCAATAGAAAGTCACCTCTGAGTTGAGGCTAGTAGTCCAAAAAATAGGGTCATCTCTCATTGTCAACTCATAGCTTAGAATTCTCACAACCCACTGATATTATCCTACAACTATCCTGATTTTCCACTAGCTCTCTTCCTCTTTACCTACCCAACCCAAAAAATGTAACCCTTCACTGTTCTCAGTCCCATGGGCATCCCATTCATTTATCAAGGTCTCTTTGGCATATGTAACCATGAATATCTTAGTTGGGAACACAAGGGAACTTACTTCTAGGAAAATTACCAGCAACCAACAAAAAACACTTGTTGTTACAGTTCAAGTTACACAAGAGTTCACTCTTCGGCCCTGACAACCTAGCTCTTCAATATTCATCTCCAAAATTCTCCAGATATGCTCCATCATTCTCTACAATTTTCCCTCCATTATTGCTCCATCTCCAAACTCTCTTTCTTTTTCTCTACTTGTTGTTCATGCACAAAAACTAAATGTGTAAAACTATTGTAGCTACCCATACAAATTTCCTCTCCTTTGTCTTGCTTTCTTGACTCACACACTTCCTCAATATGATTGTACTCAACCCCCCCATGATTCAAATAACTATAGGATGTGACCACTCACACCCACCCTCTTACATGCATTCAATGATTGGCTTTGGGAACACTCAATGAAAAATTATAAGGTTCATATACCAATATCAATTTTAGGAAAAATGAGTTGAATTAGTATACATGGGTAATTCCCACTTGGACCCCCTTTTGACCATTCTCTTAGACCCTCCCCTCTCTTGTGGATTAATTCAAACCCCATCTCTGTCCATGCCCCCTTTGGATTTGGTAACACATTTTATTATTGAAACATAGAAATACAATTCACATATTACATCGCTTGGTCATAGCCAAACATTGTATCTAAATTCAGCATTAATTAAACTCTGGATTATAGTGGGGATGTTACATGGAACCAATTCAATGGAATTATTGACTTGGAAGTGCAGAGGTACCCCTGTAGGTAAAAAAATATCTTTGTGCTCCTCTGCAATCTTGTCGATCTACTTATGTTGTATAGAAAGGTCTTAGGCCGATGTTGTAGTGGTTGCAGTGACCTTCTATTCACCTTCTGACTGGATCGTGAAGAGGGGAAAATTTTTGGTCTGAGAGATTACTTTGCAACACTATTTTTCTGAGATTAATGAAGTGTAATTATTCAGAACTACCTATGGTACCCTGTACCTCCCAGAGTAACAATGTCACTGTGGGGCCAAGACTCATAGATAGCATGATGTTTCCACATATATTATTTTCCTAAAATAACATCATAGACATCAAGTGGAGCAACATCAAATAGTACCTCATCCTTTAAGGGATTGATGACATAGGATAGAAAACACTATTGGATGACATCGATATCTCATCCCTGGATCAAACATCCAATGGTGTATGGTTGGGGGTGTGCTACTGTTGGTAGCTTCAATCTCTTGAAAAAATTGGATGAGATCAGGTTCTTCTGACTCCCACTATAAACAATGAAATGTAGTGGGGTCCCCTTTACCTACACATACAAGTGGAAGAGGCACAACCCCTCCATGGGGCCCTTTGGTTCCTATGGTTGTATTGTTGTCGCTGCAATGGTAGTAGTGTGTTATGCATCGACATATTTTTCCTTTTATTGTGATATGAATCAAAGTATGAGTCAAGATCTTTTTCTTTTTCGTTTAGCTCATCCACTAATGACTGTTTTGAGCTAAATTCATTGGTTTTGTGCTAGGGAATTTTTTGGAACTCACACCACTTTCCAGTTCCTTTCTTACACTTCTCATTACCCTTATTTTCCTATGGATTAGACTGGATCTCTTGAGGTTGGACTTCCTTAATTTGTCCTTCATTCTGTGAGTTAGGGATTCCTTTTCCATGCTTCGGTTTTGGCATATCTACAAACCTAAAATATCGCTTACTCCATTGCTTGAATTTATGCTTGATTTTGACTACATATTGATAAGAATCTCCAAATGAGGAGATTTCCAAGAAATCCATCTCTTTTTGGATGTACTTGTGCATACCACTGAGATACATCAAAAACTTATGCCACTTAGAGTATTTGATACCCAACTTTGAGCACAAGATATGAAATATGTTAGTGTACTCCAACACTGTTTGGTTTCTTTTCCGACGTAGAGTCGTCCATCTCACGTAGTGGTCATAATAGTTTCCAATAGGGCAGAAATACTCCTTGAGGGCATCTACAAAGGCCGCTCAAGTGGGTTCTCTCCCAAATGGTGTAGATCCATTTGTAGTGTACCTCTACAAGTAACCTTCCCACCAAGCTATAACATGCTTTAATGAGAATGAAGGTGATCTTTTCACTCTCCAAGAAGTTTTGGATAGAGTAATAAACTTCTAGTAGATTCAACCATTTTTTTAGAGAATTTGCATCTATCTGGCCTTCAAATAAGGGGATATCAAAATTGAATTATACCTTGAAGTGTGTCACACATTTAAAATGGATTCTTTTTGAACATTCCTCAGTTGCCATCATTATTCATTGAAGGACTTGAGCGAAGTTGTCCATCATCTTGTTCCTTTGTTGCATGAGGGATTCCTCAAACAATTTCTTGAAAGGATCTCTTACTCCATCATCTCTCTTTTCTTCCACCATGGGAGGTCTCTTGGGTTGGTGAGAGAAATTGTCCTCAAGTGAAACTATCTCAAGACCCAACTTTCCATACCTTAAACTCATTAGGGACATGCTATGAAAAATGATAAGGAGCAGAATACTTTGATACCACTGATCCATATTATGCTGAGAACATAATGAGATACAAACTAAAATATAGAAAAGAACACATAAATACAACATAACCCAACTTATATTAATGAATAAAATATAAAAACATTATAGAACACAAATTGGATAGAATGGGATATCTTATCTCTGAAACAAAGAGATTTTGGCTATGCTTCATTCAAAACAATCTTTACATCACACTCCATTTCCTACTTAAAGGAATTACTTCACTTAAATTATACATGAGAGAGGGAGAGGAGAATAATTCCCATAATGCATGTGGGATAAATGGGTCTAAGTTTACAAAATTTCATAGGCATGTAAAACATTAGGACTTCCTGGGTGATCACCCATCCTAGTACTAATCTATCCCAAGTGCGCATAACTACAAAGTTCTAATGGGATCCGGTGCATTAATTCCATGTTGTAGGCATGTACATAAGACCACTAGGAAATCATTACGTGATGTTTGTAATTAAAAAATGGAGATGAAATTACATTAGATTCCCCATAAAAAGGGTGAATATCATGGTTTATCAAAACCATGTCTTGAAAACATTGATTTAGTGGAAAAGGTGGATTGCCACTAAGATCCACCTAGATCAAGATCCACCTAGATCAAGTGTTCTTTTCAAGTATTGTTGAATATGAGTATGTCAACCAAATATTCCCTTATAAAAGATTCAATGAAAGGGTGTAACACATCGTTCATTAGTTTCATAAATGTCGTAGGTGCATTTCATAATCCAAAAGAAATTACTAACCACTCATACAAAGCTTGTCTTGTTTTGAATGTTGTCTTACACATGTCTTCTACTTTGATCCTTACTTGGTGGTAACCTGATTCGAGGTTGGGATTAGTGAGAAATTTGGCTTGTTGTATTCAATCCAGCAAGTCATCAATCCTTGGAAAATGATATCTATTCTTGATGGTGATATTCTTCAGGGAATGGTAGTCAATTCACATTCTCCAGCTTCCATATTTCTTTGGCACCATGATGATGGGAGAGACACATGGAAATGTATTGGGTTTGATGACTCCCTACTCTAACAACTGTTGCATATTCTTCTTTACTTCATCTACATCGATGAAATACTACCTATATAGGTTAATGTTAAGAAGTGGTGACTTCAACAACAACTAAATATCTTTTTTAACCTCTTTCTTGGGTGGTAGTTCCTCAGGATATTGAAACACTTATAGGATTTAATAAATTTGTGTAGTTTTTGAATTTGCTCACCACTACATCCTTCAAAGGATACCTTAATCTCCAACTCTCTACCTTCTCCTTGTTGCTTTCCTTCTCTCAAGAATAACAAGACAAATTTCTTTGTACTTCCCATGATTCTTCTATCCTGATTAACACTGATCAGAGAGATATTATGTTTTTTCCTCATGTGCATTTATGGCATAAAAATTTCCATCCTTGACTAGCTTGTAATATTTTTCTCTCCTTCTGTAAATGGAATCCCTTATGTACAAGTATGTGCTTCCAAATATGATTCCACATTTATCCATAGGGGCCACATCTGCAAATACTTCATCCTCAAAATTTGTATTGATAGAAAACTTAAATTTCAACTTGATTATCACATTCAATTCCACATATTTCCTTAACCGACCCAGGGGATATGTATTGAATGATATTGAGTCTCCATCCAAATATTCTCAATCGATTGAATAAAGATCAAGTTGGATTGTGATTCAGGATCAAACAAACAATCCACCTTATTCTATTTCATGTGGATTTTAATGAAGAAAATTAAGGTAATGTCCTTTTCCTCCTTATGACTACAACCAACTAATGCCACCTCATTCCTCAACATCCACTGATCAATTCTTTCTTCTTATTTTTTATGGAAATATTTGGGACACTTCCTAGTGTGTAATTTCTGAAAAATATCCTTAATGTGTCCCTTTCGATCACATCCTTTACATTTTTGGATGGAAGGAGTTTCTTCTTGTGTTGTTTTCATAATATTCTTCTCATTCCAATTCTTCTTGTTTTGCTTCTTTCTCTTCTTCTCTTGTGATTTTTCTTGCTTTTGTGTATTTGTTTGTTACTTTCACTTGTCTCCCTCAAGGTACTGTGATTTAATATTGGCCTCATCAATCGTCTTTGGTCTAAATATAATCATTTTTCTACAAATATCAGGTAACAATTCCCCCAAATACTTAACTAACATGTCTAGCCTTTTGAGAGAGACTCACATATGAATTTCTCTCTTCTTGAACTCTGTGGTGAATTCCTACACTGATTTTCCTTGTCTCTACCTAAAGTAACACCATACTATTTTTTGGTGTTCCTCATATCTTATGGGGTAAAAATGATATTTGGTCATGTCCTTGAACACCTCACAATCAATCAATCATGACTCATTTCCTTGTGTTCTACTTACTTCATTACTCTCACACCATGCCAAAGCACTGCCTTCAAGCTTCAACCAAGAAAAACCAATATTTTGTTTTCCAATTACTTCATGCATGGTGAATTATAGTTCCATATGTTATGGCCATTGGTTCATCCTGATAGAATCCACTTTCTTGGCATATGGCTTGATGTCAACCTTGGCCTCCACATAGAAGGGTACCTATGTTTTGCTATAGTTTCACTCTCCCATATATAGCTCAATCTTACACTTTGTGTTTGGATTATTTTCTTCCTTCTTGGGGCCTTCATGAAAATCCTTTGTTGATGGTGTTTATCTACACTTTAATACCAATAAATGTGACACCATTGATTTTGATGTGGCCAAACTTTTCTCAAATCGATCCAATCTGATCCTGCGATCATCTCCCTTGTGTTTTGCATAATGTTCCCCTACCATTATTGGTTCTCTACTTCACTCTACTATCAGAAAAAACTCATATCCACTTATTTTATAATCACTGTAGGTACTTACCATACATGTCTCTCTAGGTGCATTCAAATTTCTACTATGATACCATCTGATCTATAAATAGGATGATTATATCCTATCCATATCACCAACACATAATCCTGTGCAACTACTATAATCTTATCTCTCACTAACTTATGGAAACTCAACCAGCCTAGCCAAATTCAAGTTGACCAATTTATCAGGATGTCGAATTCCCCAAAGGTGACTCAAAAGTCAATTCAGATGAAAGAAAAGTCAACCAAGGGAACCAAATTGACTATATGGAACCCCAATTGAATAGAGGATGGAGCCCATTAAATAACAAAGTTTTTATCAAATAAGGAAGAGGAGAATGGATAAAAATGAAGAAGAAACACTCACAAATGAGTCAGGTTGATCAATAATGAAGAGAATAACTCAGAGGGTTAATTTAATGTTCAACCATGAAGAGAAAACCTCTTAAAGTCAGATTAGGAAACCAATTGTTGAGGAAGGTGTTTGAAGGGAGAATTTCACATCCATTAGCATGAAAAACAATGGAGGACAATTTTGATAATGCATGACATATAGAAACATCTAGGGGTGATTTTAATAACCCACAACAAATAAAAAATGTTGGAAGGCGATTTTGATATTCAACAACAGAGAAAAACATCCAAGGAAATAATAATTGTTCAGAAAACAGTAGATTGGAAATTATGGTCTATATATGACTTGTGGGAAAAGGAAAACTCCCCAACAAGGTTGAGAACATCAAGCACAACCTACGGGTAAAGTGTGTGTTGATGATTAAAATCACAACAAGAATTTTTCCAGCAAAGTATTGCTAAAGCATATTATTATAAGCTAACGATATATATAATACTAGTAGGTGGGACCCCCTTGTAGATTGGAAGATCAGATTTGGTTCTTGTTCGACACTGCTTACAGGTGTAACATCAACGACCACCCAGGCCAGGGCATGCTACTCCAAAAAACACTTTTTTTTTCTCTGCAGAACATACTGTAACATACCCAACATCTAACTGAGTTATGCCACATAATGTTTTTTGAGCTGCATGCAATTAAAGTATATACACACAAAAATATTGTGGAACATTATATATAAAATGTAAATAGATAAATACATTTCGTAAATGCACGGATTCATACTGCGATAACACTAATCATATACATGCAGCATATACATCCAATACCCATAAATATAAAGATAGTTATAACCACACATAAGATAAACCCATAAAAATACACATGTAAATAATATTGCAACATGTAATGTTATCACATAGTTGACACTTATCTTGGTAATAATATCACCAAATGTGTGCAAACCTTCCATGAACCTCCCAATCTTAGAACACACTCCGCATCACTCTCAGTAGTGGGTCACCGCCGAGATGCGATAAACTCCACCCGGGTAAAGGTTTCCTAACCAAGCTAATGGATCATGGACAACAGGAAAGACTCTATCACATGTGCCAACTCAAACTGACATCCTACAATCTCTCATTCCCCACATGCCTGTACCACCCCAGGAAGTGTGCCCCTTCTCTTCTCAACAATCCTTCATCTACCCCACTTTTTTTCAGGGCTTTAGCAATAGGTCGGACAAGAAGTATCAGAGCCCTGTAGCTGTAGTTTAGCACCTTTAGGAAATCAATTCACAATAATTCTCTCACCCAAAGAGAAATTTCTCATGGGCCTGACAACCCACCTCTTTAGTATCCCACGGGCCTGACAACCCACCTCTTTAGTATCCCACGGGCCTGACAACCCACCTCTTTAGTATCCAATGGGATTGAAAATATGCTTCTTTAGTCCATCTCCCAGGCAAAATCAACTACACAAACATATATGGCTATGGATACAAGTTCAGGTACAATGACAGAAAAGTACAGAGGATAGCTGACTGCGTGAGTGCAATATCATGGTATGGCTGAATAGATGATTCCAATGATGGAAGGAATCCTGGAAAATGCACTAAGTCCCAAAAATATGTATGCATGTCCCCAACTTGATAGTTGTCATGTTGGGAGCTACTTTGGCCCACTTGTGACGCAGACCCCCTGCCCTCGGGCCGAGATCCACACAGGATCTTCACTAAAACCATGCCAAGGGTTAATCAAAACCTTTGTTTGATCCATAAAGGACTTCGGGTTTCGGGGGTTGGAGAGTCCTGATATATCCCCACAGCTCTTGACAAATGCCAAAATGTAAATTGTCAACGAGGGTTGACCGCTCCAACGCACACCACCTGTTGCCACTAAATTCAGCTTTTCGGGACTTGAGCGAATGACCCAACAATCATTCCTCTTGCCTTAGGATTCCCTGAATTTCGAAATTTTGAAATGCCAAAATGGGCTCAATGTCCCATGGAATGCGTGATTGATGGCCTTTCAGGACTCCGCGTACTGGGAGTTCACGATTCTCGATCCAAACTCACTTGCCACACCAATTCCTGAATTCCGAAATAGTGACCCTTTTTCGGGATTTTGTGTAACGGGGGTTTGAAAATCTTGGTTCCAAAAATCAATTGTCCCCTCTACTTCCCAGACCTTGAAATGCCGAAATGTCGGGATTCCATTCCAAAGACACTTCGTATTTTGCGACTTCAGGGTTTTCAATGCAAAGTTCCCCGGCTCCTTGTCATCAGGGGTTCTGAAATGTCGAACCCCAAAATCTTGAAATGCTGATGTTTCTCACTAAAGGCACGTCACATTTTGCAACTTCAGGGGTTTCAATGCCAAGGGTCTCGATCCTTTGTCATCGAAATTTCTGGTATGTCAAACCCCAAAATATCGAAATTTCACCCTTAGCAATCCTTTTCACGATTCAGGTCTTAGAGTGACCAAGGATTTTGGTTTGCACTCCGAACTTATGGATCTCAAATTTTCTGAAATGATATGATGGCTCAAACTGATCATGATCAATGGTTCATGTTGATACTTTATGTCAGGGTGGCGTATTCGTCCAACTCCTAACCACCTTGCAGCTTCTCTGGATCCTACAGTCCTCATGACTTCACGAGTTCTCCACAGAGAATTCTGACCACTAGATGCACTCCTCAATGAATTCCATCCAAATGAATCGGTGTTCTCCCTCTTGAACTTAACTTCTATGAGATGATTTCAGCCTCCGTCTCCCTTTGAGCACTCCAAAGGTGTTATCCTTCCTGATCTTTCACTTGTAAACTCAAGCTTCTCAAAAGGATCCCTGCTCGCACTCCTTGTGGAAAATCTTCAAATAACCCCTACTTATTTGAGTCTCTGACCCTATGCACTCTTTGCAACAATGGTCTTTCAACCTTCCTTCTAGATTTATAAATCTAGGGCTTCAATTGGCCTGTGCACACCTTGCACGGTTCTGTGCTTCACCTGCACTTCAACTGGTATGACAACAACGGTATCTCTCCTAAGATTTCTGAGATAAAAATCAGACCCTCATCAACGCACACCTTGTGGATGTTCGCTGCACTCCTTGCAAGAATTCTCAGGAAGAGAAACAATTGAAACTCATTCTTCTCCTCTCTTAGACTTCATACACTCAACATGAAATCATACATATAACACAGCATTGAAACAAAAGCATACAGAGAAACAAAGAAACTGTAAACATACCATTCAACAAATATAAACAGTAAGCTTCAAAACACCATGAAAATTGAGTCAAAGCTTCATATATTAACTCAAGTGCTCCTGTACATGGGCTCTTCTCTACATCTCTCTGCTACATCTCTACAACTTATGAATTATGAATGATCATAAAGTTACAATGATACAAGGGTGAGGATGTCTATATCTATTTTCCCTCCTATGCTTCTAAACTATCTAATCTAACATTCATACCTACCTACTTTACATTAACAGACTTAAATGCCTAATACATCCGGCAAATGAGAATAATCTCTCCAGATCTGTTCATATCTCCAAGACATAAATGTAAGTATTCCTTTTCCCAGTTATTACATTAATGCTTCAAATTTCAAAATTTAAAACGTTTTCATAAAAATGTGCTCCTTTTTCCCATGTGCATGTCTAGTTGTTCCTTTGGCTAGCCGCGTTCTTCGGCTTTGGCTTTGTACGATGCTCTTGCATCATACTCCCTCTCTTGAAATTTTTCATGAAATCCTATTCATGAGCTCTTGCATGGTATGTCCATGCCTATGAATTGCTGCTTCATCCTGCCAACTATCATCTTCAGCTAGATGTCCCTTCCACTTGACCAAGTATTCAAAATACTCTTTCCTCTTGGCGTTTATACTAATCCTCTTGTCAATTATGCCTTCCATCTGTTGCTTTTTAGCTACAGGCATTTGTTTTGTCCATTGAATTTCTTTCTGTTCCTCCTTTGCTCCTGCTTCTTCAGCTATGTAAGGGTACAAATCCACAACATTGAATATCGGTGAGATTCTGACCCCATCGGGTAATTCAATATCATATGCGTTTGCCCCAAATTTCCTTATGACCTTGCATGGTCCAATCTTTTTCATATTCATCTTATTATACGTTCCCCTTGGGAACCTTTCCTTCCTTAGATGTGCAAGAATCAGATCACCAACTTTAAATTGAAGTTCTCGCCTGTGTTGATCTACTCTCCACTGGTATTCTTGAATTGAACTCTGCAATCGCTCCTTAATTTGGCCGTGAAGCTCCTTCATTCCTTCTGCAAATTCCTCTACACTAGCACTTCTGAATTCATCTTGATCTGCCTCTTTCAATTCAGAAATTCCTCTTGGCTGCATTCCATATACAATCTGGAATGGACTCTACCTTGTGCTTCTATTAAGTGAATCATTGTAAGCGAATTCTGCCTATGGAAGAATGTGATCCCATTGACTGTGGTGTTCAGTCACTAAGATTCTTTACAAATCTCCCAAGCTCTTGTTCACAACTTCTGTTTGTCTATCCGTCTAAGGATGATATGCTGAACTAAAAGACAAACTTGTCCCCAACTTCTTCCATAAGGTCCTCCAGAAATTCCCTATGAACTTGGTATCTCGATCAGACATGATACTCTTTGGCAAGCCATGAAGTCTGATGACTTCCTTGAAAAACAAGTTCGCAATATGAGTTGCGTCACTGGTTTTCTGGCATGGTATGAAATGTGCCATTTTTGAAAATATATCGACTACCAAAAAGATCAAATTATATCCTCTCTGTGTCCTTGGCAGTCCCAATATGAAATCCATGCTCACTACATCCCACGGCCTTTTAGGTATGGGTAATGGTTGGTATAACCTTGTGTTCTTCCTTTTTCCTTTCGTGTGCTGGAAAATTCTACACCTGTCCACAAATTTCCTGACATATGTCCTCATCCCTGGCCAAAAATATGAGCCATTCAACTTTGAGAATGTCTTTTCATGACCGAAATGTCCAGCCAATCCTCCACTATGTTTTTCCTTCAGTGGATTCTCCCTCATGGAGCATTTTGGAATACATAGCTAATTTCCCCTGAACAATAATCCATCCTGGATCATGTATTCAGTCCATTGGCTTCTGTCCCTGAGAATTGGATTCTCAGATGCCTCATATGCCTCTTTAAAATCTGGATCATCCCTGTACATTTCTTTAAGGTTATCAAAACCTAATGTCTTGACTCTGAATTCCTGCATAAGCAAACATTTCCTGCTCAAAGCATCAACAACTTTGTTAGTAGTTCTAGAAATATGATTAATCACAAAAGTAAAATTTTGCATGAATTCAACCCATTTAGCATGCTTTTGGTTCAACTTCTCTTGTCGAGTCAAAAATTGTAAAGCATGATTATCGTTGTACAAAACAAACTCCTTGGGAACTAAATAGTGTCTCCATTTCTTCAGCGCTTGTATGACTGCATAGAATTCCTTGTCATATGTGGAGTACTTAACCTTCGCTTCATTTAGTTTTTCATTGAAGTATGTGATCGGTCTGTCGTCTTGGCTCAAGACCACTCCAATTGCAAATCCACTTACGTCACACCTAACCTGGAATGTCTTGCTGAAATATGGCAAAACCAGAATTGGTTGCTTAGTGATCTTCTTCTTCAGCAGGTTGAAACTCTTGTCTTCTTCCTCCGTCCAGTGAAAAGATTTATGTCTTTTCTTCACCATATCCATCATCGGTGCGCTAATTCCACTGAAGTTTCGGATAAATTTCCTGTAAAAGCTAGCCAACCCATGGAAGCTTCGTACTTCAAATATACTCTTCGGCGATGGCCAATCCTTAATCGCCTTTATCTTTTCCGCATCCATTTTCATCTCATTTGCAGAGATAAAAAAACCCAAATAAATGAGTTTTTTTCTCATGAATGACGATTTATTCATATTAATCAACAATTTCTCCTGTTGTAATCTCCTCATTACTGCAACTAAATTCTTTAAGTGTTCTGCTTCTATCTTGCTGAAAATTAATGTATCATCAAGATATACAATGATGAATTTCTCAATGAAATCCTTCAGGACTTCGCTCATCAACCTCATGAAAGTACTGAGCACATTCGTTAAGCCAAATGGCATGACAAGCCATTCATACAACCCCTCATTCGTGTTGAATGTTGTCTTCCATTCATCACCTTCCCTCATTCGAATTTGATGATATCTGCTTTTCAAATCAATCTTTGAAAAAAACTTTACTCCACTCAAGCAATCCATCAAGTTGTCCATCCTTGGTAATGGAAATATGTATCTAATGGTGATCTTATTGATTGCCCTTGAGTCTGTACACATTCTCTAGCCTCCATCTTTCTTTGGGATGAGCACTGTCGGAACAACGCATGGACTCAAGATTTCTCGAATCAATCCTTTGTCTATTAAGTTCTGGACCTGCCTCTTAACTTCTTCATTTTCCTGTGGTGTCAACCGATATGTTTCTTTGTTCGGTAAGCTACCTCCAGGTATAATATCGATATGATGACTTATACTCCTGATAGGTGGCAACAAACAACGTAGTTTGTCCACTACTATATCAACAAACTCTCCCAACAACTCCTGGATCTCTTCGAGTAAATCATCTATCCTCGTACTGGTCAAAACAATTTTGTGCTTCCTGACCACAATAAATTGTGTGTCTTCCTTCTTCTTAACCTCATCAAGAAGTTCCTTCCCACTCATGAGAAGTACATTGTTGCTCATTTTTATTTTCACCTCTTTATCCTTAATTGGCAGCAACATGTGAATCCTACCATTTTTTTCCAGGGTGTACGTTTTCTTTCTCCCATCATGAACTACGTTTCTGTCATATTGCCATGGTTTACCCAACAATATATGACAAACATCCATGGGAATGACATCTCATAATATTTCATCTTTATATCCTCCTATTTTAAATTCAACTAAACACTGTTTAGTGACATTTACCTGATGTCCTTTTTGTAGCCACGAAACTCTGTATGGGCTTGGATGTGCAACAATCTCCAGCTCTAGCTTTTCTACCATCTCTGTAGATACAAGATTGTTTGTGCTACCACTGTCCACTATGACCTTGCATACCCTGTCTTTGGTTTTGCAAGTAGTCTAAAACAGACTATTTCTTTAGGCTGGGTTCTCTGCCTCCTTCTCCGGCTTCAAGAGAACTTTCCTCATCATCAAAGATCTTCCGCCCTCAGCGTCTTCTGCCTCAACATTCCATCCTTGAGCTTCGACAATGTGATTTTCACCACCATATTTCTTCCTATCTGGACACTCATAGGATTTATGTCAGATTTTTCCATAGAAAAAGCATTTCACTTCACCTCCTCTGCCTCTTCCTCTTCCTCTGGCTCGAGGAAAAGTATTCCTATCAGCATACTACCTTCCTTGT